>JXOS01000295.1:6921-17992 GCA_001015075.1 Cirrula hians
ATATTTCAAATGAGAATAAATATAAGGAGAGAGCATATGCTTAATATACTTTTAATTAGTAAGTCGACATCACAATTCAATTCGTCAAAAAACAAAAAAAAGATTATTGCTCAAAATTTGGACTTCAACTCAACCACGTTGATCAAATCAAGACTTGGATATCTACTACCAAAAACATTTTGCACTCTAGTTGTTGTTCCATCAATTGAAAGTCCGAATGACCTGAAATTTTAAAATATTTATATTTAATCATTATTCAACCAAAGAACCATTATTAAGAAAAACTAATACCTTTATGGGAATGGGATTTTATAATTTTGATCCCATTGACGGTGGTTTTGAATTCACAGCTGACCTATTACAGAGCCTCTGAAAGATTTCCGCGAACAACTATTGTAAGGAATCACAAATGTACGCATGTTTATGATGATGATGATGTTACTACCAATAATGATAAAAAAGTTAAATTTGGGAACGCAAACAAAATGTTTGGAATGAAATTACAAGTACCCCCAACAGATTACAACAAGAGTATAATAAGATTAACAACAACTGGAATAATACCAGCAGGAGAAACGCAAAAATGGTTGATGATGATGAGGATTAAGATACTGAAATAGATAATCAGAATGTTGATATTGATGATCATGATCATGATATTGAATTTCACTCAAGTTTAAATGATTTATCTCTATAAGTTCGGAAGAATGAATTGGTATACTGTCCTTATAGAGACGTTAACGGAAAACGGAAGTTTGGTAATCCTCCCATTTATATTAGCAACAAAAATTTTGCAAAAGCCAAACCAGTGTGGACTTTGACAATAATATTATTTAGGCTACTAGTCTATGAAACTTCAAAACATTATCATAATTAGGAAATTAAGAACGCAAGTGTTGAATAATGGTTACCAAAGCTCTCAAAAATTTAAAAAAAAAACAAAAGAAAATGTAACATCAACTAAATCATTTTAAACATCTAAATTTGGTTCAGGCATAGCAACCAATTTAAATTTTAATAAAACAAAGTTCACTTCGATAGAATCAAATTATATATTCTGGGCTAATCCGAACGAGATTGTTGATCTTTTGAGAATCTTGATTGCATCACAAACAGCTGAACACATTAAATGAGACAGTTTCTATCATAGAATAATTACGAGACGAATATTTGACTTTAAATTAAGATATATATTGCACTGTCATAATGAATGAGATTATGAGAATGGGCATGTTTGGGCGTGTCTCGCATCCCGTTAAAGATTCAAATTAAAGAAAGGGCATTCTCAAAGTACTTGGAATTAATCTTGAAACATATAAAAATATAAACTTTAAATTGAAATATGTAAAATATATCGTCCGATTGAGAATTAAGATGCTGCAACAAAAGAGCATAGCTTAAAAATGCAAAAATACATACAAGATTTTTAGAATACTGTATAAAATAAAAATATTATCGAATGGAAAAACTCTACTGGTACATAGAGTAGATAATTTTCTAAATTAAAGACTTGAGAAAAGACTTTAATGAGGTATTGTTTGAACATTTTAAATTTTTTGAAGAAAAGATTGAGAGCATTGAATCTAGTTTAGACAAGTTAGTGGTATAAATGCAATCTCAAATAATAATATGAATTCATTAATTTATTAAGCAGGTCTGGTAGAAAAGGATGTTTAGGGCTCACCTAATAGTGGAATCGGGTTCTCTTGACTGAAATCAATACAATCTCAAATTTACAGGGTATGATGCTGAAAGAATTTCGTTTATATGGGATAAATCGTTGGTTGATAAGTGTGAGAAATTAACATAATAAAAATGTTTCCTAAAAATGTGATAATCTCAAATGGGAATCCCTTTGGAAACAGTTTATAACCATTTGTATATTATGGATCAGCCAGAATTAAGAGTTGATGAGAACGTACGCTTCAGTAAGCATATTTTCGAACTGGGCAACAGAAATTTTCAAAATAATGAGCATTCAAACCACAAATCCAATAACATATACTTTGGAGGATTATCGAGGAAACCTAATCAAAGAATGGTTTTATGAGTATTAACTCTTAAAGACTATATATTCTAACATTTATCTTGTTGAGAAAGTTTTCAATGGTTTGATTTTTCCAAGGAGTATAATTCGTGGATTGATAAAAAACATATGTTATAAGTACAAAAGTATATTAAAAGATTAAAAGATATTTATTGTGTTTAATTTAAAGAGCACACGTTGAGATATTAATTAAATTAATTAATTAAAATTGAATCACATGAAATTGACAATATTGTGATCTACATTTGTGATGAATATAATACTACACTAAAATAGAAGTATTTTCAAGTACTGCATTCATACATTAATTATAGGTAGGCGCATGCACTTCATCAGTTTTCTGTTCATGTTATTCCCGGCTATAAATTAATTGAAATTCCGCAAACAGTCATTTGCCTACCGGTAAACACTTTATTTTTCTAATACTATATCGATTAATATTGTCGATCACGACGGTAATATTCAGAGTTCCTTTGAAACCTTAGGTCTACTAATAATGATAATTTTCAATAAAAATCTCGTTGGCCTAACGTTCCATATCACGAAGGACTCCATGAATGTCGTCTTATAAAGGAGTAAAAAAAGCGAAAAAAACAAATAGAAAATATCCGAAATCATTGGGGTTATTCTGAAAAGTAAAAATAATAACATGAATGATATATTGAAAATTTTACAAAAACCTCTTTCGTAAAAAAGGAATATCATAGGTATTCGGCATACTTATAATCGTTTCAAAATAGTGATGAAAACCGAATTTGAATTCAAAATCAAGATATGTATATTCTTAAAAGCGCGAATACATACTTATTAGAAGAAATCCGTTATGAAATGAATGATATGGAAATCGATCACACCCAGTATACTACTAAAACACTCTGAGAACCAATCATTCGAATTTAAAAAAAAAACCGTATTTTCGTTGATTCATTACATCAAAAGGAAACTGTTGAAAGGGGATGTCCACTTGGTATTGATATTAGGATTGACTGCAAGATGCAGAACAATGTTCCAGAACATACTTCAGCATACCATATCATCATGCAGAGTAGAGTTGTACAATTTGCACCAATCAGTGGTGGAATGAGGAGTTCATTTGGAAACTGGATTCAGAAGTGTAAATTCTTACTTCTAAAAATTAATAAAACAATTATTATAATTGATGTACCAGAATTTAAGTATTCACAACCCCAATTGAAAAAAGAAATGGCTCTCCCAATAAACAATGATGAGCCCAATTGGTTTCTTTTGAAGCCACCATTTCCGATTGAAAAATTTTAATCAAACATTCCACAAGGCGGTAGATTCAGCAGGTTGAGATTCCCGTGAACGGTGTGTTGACAAAGGTTTATGGAGAATATTCTGCACACATAATGGTAAATCATTATGTCCATCAGGAATTTCGATTGGATAGTGTAAATTAACTTCAAGAATGTAACCAATATGTAAATCATCAGGCACACAGTTAAAGTTGATTTCATCGAAATTCTGAAAACATTGAAAATCAGCATATGGTAAATATTGGATACTGCCTATCCGTATAAATTCTTAGCATTTAAATACATTCATGTGTTCATCNCGGTGTGTTGACAAAGGTTTATGGAGAATATTCTGCACACATAATGGTAAATCATTATGTCCATCAGGAATTTCGATTGGATAGTGTAAATTAACTTCAAGAATGTAACCAATATGTAAATCATCAGGCACACAGTTAAAGTTGATTTCATCGAAATTCTGAAAACATTGAAAATCAGCATATGGTAAATATTGGATACTGCCTATCCGTATAAATTCTTAGCATTTAAATACATTCATGTGTTCATCAACAGTTTTTTTTTTTTAAATCTTTGATAAGTTTTTCAATGATGATGTATGGTGAAACTACTCCAACATGCACGTCCATTTTGTTTAATGCATTATCAAAATTGCATACAAGTAAATAAGCGAAATCGCGAGCAATATATTTTTAAATGTTAAACTTTCAATTAATTAATTTTCATGAGAATCGAGAGTTTGAAGTATACCCTCAAAATCAGCATAAACTCAGAATGGAACCTCTATCTCCAAAACTCTACAGACAATGACACTTTTTCATTTGCATGCAATTTGATGTGTGTTCTGATCTAATTAATCTCGAAATATCTTTTATTCACACANATGTATGGTGAAACTACTCCAACATGCACGTCCATTTTGTTTAATGCATTATCAAAATTGCATACAAGTAAATAAGCGAAATCGCGAGCAATATATTTTTAAATGTTAAACTTTCAATTAATTAATTTTCATGAGAATCGAGAGTTTGAAGTATACCCTCAAAATCAGCATAAACTCAGAATGGAACCTCTATCTCCAAAACTCTACAGACAATGACACTTTTTCATTTGCATGCAATTTGATGTGTGTTCTGATCTAATTAATCTCGAAATATCTTTTATTCACACATAATGAAAATTAATATGGGTTTACTGATTGTAAAGAAGGAAGACATGACCATTCCTTCGTGAACCTGTTGTGCAGTAAATTCGTCAACAATATGGAAATCCTGAAGATCACAACCAAACTGTAATACTCTGTTTCTCTGATCAAATATATGAATTTTCTCAGAATCGAGTGGAAATTCCTTACTTGTGAAATTTAAAATCTTACGATTAAATAGATTTAGTACTGCACTGGTATATCGAGTTGATAACTCTGACAGCGATTAGGATCACTTTATAATGCTGAAATTATAGACCATTTAAAGGAATAAATGTCATCATTTTNTCGTCAACAATATGGAAATCCTGAAGATCACAACCAAACTGTAATACTCTGTTTCTCTGATCAAATATATGAATTTTCTCAGAATCGAGTGGAAATTCCTTACTTGTGAAATTTAAAATCTTACGATTAAATAGATTTAGTACTGCACTGGTATATCGAGTTGATAACTCTGACAGCGATTAGGATCACTTTATAATGCTGAAATTATAGACCATTTAAAGGAATAAATGTCATCATTTTTAATATTGAAATACTAATTTTTTCCCAAAATTTCTTTAAGGTTCGAATATAACAACCCTCTATAAGAGCTTCATGATTTTTTATGTAAACCTACAAATGAAGTAACCTTATAAGTTCTTCAGCACTAATTCTTGAAACTCTGTCATTTTGGATAAAATATCAATTGGTGTTTCGAGAAAATGCATTCTTGCATGAAATAATTTTATTGAAATAGTATCAACTGGAGACTTAATATATATATATATTCCCCAACAAGTTCAATATTAAACTTGAAAGCTCCTTTTTCAATAAAATCTCTCTTAAATCTCTTAAATCAGAATGGGATTTTCGTATGACATGTTTTTATTGAAAAAGTATCAACTGGAGGCTTAATATATTTCCAAAAAAGATCAATTTTAAACTTGAAACCCTTCTTTTTTAATAAAATCTCACTTAAATCGGAATGGGATAAATTTTTTCTAGAATAATTTCTTCAGCCTCATCGTCAATAGAAACTTAAAAACTTTCGATCCTATTCCTGAAACTGGAATTAATGCATTTAATATTTTTTGTTCGTACCATGATGGGATGAGTATACATTTAGGTTATGTTAATTCGTCTTTTCTATCTATGCTTATTGAGCAATAGATGCAAAATATATTTGAATTCTCCACAAAAAGAGGTAATGGTTTTGAATCGTTGTCGAAGCTTTAGCTGATGATGGAAAATCATCATTTACTAATGATGAACATTCATTTGCTGTCAGATATTTGATTGAAGTGGATGGAATATTTAAATTTACGCTAGAAATACTCATACACTTACTCATGTGGGATTTAAAATGGAACGGTCTCGAATATTGCTTTAGAGAATTAACGCAAGGAAATTTTTAAACAGTTATTTCATCACAATGTTTTTCATGTCATATCTAGTTAAATTTTTCTTTAAGGTGAAGGTTTGCTTACAAAGGTCACATTTAAAATTCATTTTTTCCATTATATATATGAATGTGTAATGTATTGTATTAAAATGTAAAATATGCGTATATATGTATGGATGTGTTGCACTAAAATGTTGATTTTGTAAATTTATTTTACTCAATTAGAACTATATAATAAGAATATCAAATGAATAGTACTTTCTTTTTAAAATTGTTGTTTATTGTTGGTCTTATTGCTGTTTTATATAAATGATGATAATTTTTTTCTGCTATCGATTGATGTGTTTGTTGGTATTACTGTTCTTGTTTATAGATGATGATGAGGATATTGCGGTTGTTTCCGAATTTTCCTGGTCTAGTTTGTTGGTATTCCTGTTGTTGTTTATAGATAATGATGTTACAGTTGTTTCCTAATTTGTCTGTTAACGTTTGTTTATATTCTTGATGATAATCACGTTGCGGTTGAATCGTAATTTTCTGCTCGCATTAGTTGTTTTTCTTGTTATTGTTTCTAGATGAAGGTGACGTTTTGTTTGTTTCTTAATTTATCTGCTATCGCTTCTGGATTTTGTTGTTTATTGCTGCTTCTGTTACGGTTTTTTGGTATTGCTGTTTTAGTTGGTATTTTTGTTGTTTTTAATGTAATTTTTAAATTATTTTCCACTGTTGTTTATAGATGATGACGTTTGTTGTTTTTAGTGATATTTTGTTGATTTTTAATATAATTTTTTAATTGTTTTTCTGTTTTAATTACACATTTATTGGAACTTTTTATGTTGCCTTTTAAATTCCAAGTGAAATAATTGTTACAATCTTCATTCAACGCTTCGGCAAATTCGGTAATACCCATGTAGACCACCGCAAACTTATGCTGTAGCTTTGCTCTTAGCAAACAACAGTTTATAAAATTTCATATTTTGAAAACCGCAAGCAACAATTCAATCCCCGAATCATAAGTGCATTAGTAGGCTAACACTTTACACTGGCCTTTTGTCAAATAGCAGTTTATAAAATTTCATATTTTGAAAACCCCAAAATAATACCGCTTGCTAGTAAATCATAATTTTCACCAACAGCAGCACCAGCATAACAACAGCAGCAGCTCTGAAATATAGCAATTTCAATTCTAAGTGATATAAATTGTGCAACGTTCATAGAATCAACGATCCGGTAAATTCACTTTCAACAACATATAACCTGATACGGCTATCTGCTTGCTTTTCTCTTATCACAGAGAACTTTATTCCATATTTTTGAAAATCACAAAACAAAATAAATAAAACAAAATAAACGAAAACAACTGATGGCTCCTCGGCTCCTCCGGCTTTCTGGGCCAGAACATACTTAAATAACCTAATAACATTATTAACGAAAAATATTTGTTGTTTAAACAATTTCCTATTCAAATTAAGCGAACAAATTTGCAGTGTCAACCTATTTTTATATAAAACTTGTTATTTTAAAACATCTGTTTAAATAAAAATTAAAGTCCACTGTATATAATCTGCTTTGGGATGCACCAGTTATAATGTATTTCATGAATATTTAACAAAAAAATAAAATAAATTTTTATTTTTAATTACTAGTTTCAGATCATCGTCATATGTCTATCTCCTGATATATTCTCAAAAAATTCGTATTCCAAATGATTTTACTTTCTTGATTTCAAGTTCAATTATTGAATCAAATGATGAATATTTTTGTACTTCGCTTGAATTCAAAATATCGGATGGTGAGTTCGAAAAATAGTATGTCAGTGTCCCAAGTTTCATAGCGGAAACACATATTTAACGCAATGCAACCAAAGCAGAGCATGTAGCGCCGATAAAGCGTATAACGCCAAAGACAAATTTTATCGAGCACATAGACAAAAGCATCTATCGCGCAGGGCAATCAAAGCAAAAAAATTTAATGGAATGTAAAAGTGATGTTTTTGCAATTTTCTACATATTTGTTTCTTATACTCAATTATTAAATTACCTTGTTATCGGGGATTTGCCATTAGTACTTTTCTCAACTTTTCTAACGTTGAACGCGCTAAAGTTAGAAATTGTTAAACTGTTCGCTTTGCTTACGTTGCGTGCCTCACTTTACGTTGCAATGTGTTCGTCTCCATACAGCTACATACATTTCAACTTTTTTTAACATTTGAAACTTAGCTTTGCTTGCGTTTTGTCCATGTGTTTCCAGTATTATAAGCTCTGTTGGTGTTGTTGAGATCCATTTGATAATTTTAGTGCAGTGCACAGCTGTAAACACCCAGCATTTAAATTGAGTGAAAGTCCAAAATTAAATTATTTTTTATCGGATATCATGAGAGAGGATTTGACTTTTTATACGAATTTTTTCAACACGTATCCGCACTGCATTTTCTCTTATATTTTTCGTTTTTAGATATAGTTGTACTGTGCTAAAATAAAAAAAACTTTTCCTATGATAAAATTGGAATTTTTGTATTGTTGTTTCTTAAAGAGCAATTCATATAAAAAAGCATTTGAATATGACTTTTCTTCAATTCAGATAAGTAAGACATTAAAAATTTAACGTAGTTAAAGTTCGAAAGCATTAATAAATCTTTCACCTAAGTAACATCAAGGCAAAAATCGGATTGCAAGCTCATCATAAAAAATTATTTGTTTTCATAAAAAAAAAATTAAATCAATTTTATAATGTAATGTAAAAATGTCTTATCATTTAAATAAGTATCCATTCCTTATAGAAAGTTTGAAGTGCACTTATGTCTTTCTTTTCAAAATTCGACCCCTGGTGCATATTCATTAGATGCCTTTTGCTCAGTCAATAAAAACTAGTATTTCCAATAATTTATCAATAGCCCGCTTATTTAATTTTCTTATCCGCTTATTAACAGCTGTGTGTTTAAGTATTTTTTAATTGTTTTGTCTGTATCTTCTTTACTTGAGAAAGAATAAATTTACGTTTTANGTGTATTATAATATTTTTAATAATATTGTCTTAATTAAATAATTTGGTTCTATTACGTCTGTATCTTCTTTACTTGAGAAAGAATAAATTTACGTTTTATTACAAATTAACTTTATGTTTTTGTATGTATATGTAGACATTTCAATTATTCAATTCAATTTCAAATGTACAACAAATTTATATGTAAACAATATACCCTTGAAAAGTTTGATAATACTATGGAATAAACATATATTTTAATTCACGTATAAACCTAGCCAAACAACAATGGAGTTTATAAGTTGGGTTCTTTTATCATAATTACCTAAATTGTTTGTCAACTGATTATTCGAATAAAAGTAAAATTCTAATTATTCAAATAATATAAATGTGATTATAAACAAATAGAACAAAAATAAGAGAATAATAATAAGTTTATTCATTACCACATAAAATAATAAAAAAATTGTTTCAATAATTTTTTTTCTATTATTGAATTTATTAGGCTCATGTTTAATTACAAAATAATTTTAGACAAATACCAATACCAAACATTGCACAACATGTGCAGCCATGTGCACATGTTCATGTATCCTATTTTCAAAAATCCTATTTTTTGCAATCCAAGTGCCAACATGCCATAAGTCTCACCGAAAAACTGAATTCGTTAAAAGAGCGCGAGAGTGCACAGTCACTTGTTAACGAACGCGTAGTACATTTTATCAATGCAATCACACAAACATGAAGTTTTAAAGATTAAAGTTAATCTGCAAATAAAAGAATTGGTGTTAAATTCAATATAGATCCATTTTTTCGTTTGATTCAATTAACTGCCAAAGAATACCCACCCGAACACAGTATTCTGCACAACTGACATGTGGGGGTAAAAAACCTCGTGTGAATTATCTTAGTACACACATCAGTTACCACGATGTCACGTTTTCAATCAAGTGACTTACTTGCGAAACGATAAGAAAAAGCATATTCCATTAGAAAAGCTCCATACGTAAAGTTTGTAAATGACTTAAAATTGTTATATTATTTATATCGATACTTTCATGTAGTTCCAAAATTTTAAAAATTAATGAAAATTTCTACTTTCATATTGAAACTATTAACTTATCTTCTCTTGTAGGTAAGGCAGGCTTTTTTTCATACCTTAAGGTTCTTGTACGNAGGCAGGCTTTTTTCATACCTTAAGGTTCTTGTACGTATTCNGGTAAGGCAGGCTTTTTTTCATACCTTAAGGTTCTTGTACGTATTCCATCCTTATTACGGCGCGAAAATAAATTGAATGAGGCAACTGNTCCATCCTTATTACGGCGCGAAAATAAATTGAATGAGGCAACTGAAATCTTAGAATTTAATATTTTGTCATCCATTTACATTCACTTGTACGTCTTCTTCACTATGCAATAACATAATTATTGGTACTTAAAAAAATTGAAAACTTTCAGCCTAATAGCTTTTCACGTAATAGTCGTCCCGATATACATAGAAAATATAACATTCGTGTTCAGACATTTCCTTTATTATTATTCCAATTTTATCGCACAAATATTTTTTTTTTCAAAAAACAGAATATATTTTAAATTTTAACCCCAACTTTTTTCATGGAAGCATTATTTTTCTTTGATTCTGTCGAAATAATCAAAAACAAATACAGAATAAATGACGTCCTTTTTTTCCAACTGTTTACAGAATTCCGTATAAGTGCAATTTAATGAACAGGAAAAAATGATATCAATGGAATTCCGTTCATTTCCTTTTATAAGCATTTCATATGGTAACCGGAATTTAGTTCAAACACTATGCTGTTACTGTGTACGTAACTCACTAGCATAAGAGACTCTACAGATTTTTCAATATAGGGCTCTACTACTGAAGTATAAAACTACTGAAGTATAAAAAATTATTTTTATACAATTTCGAAGTGAATTTGATAAAATTCATATCACTAGCTAATTTCAGGTAAAGAGCCCATCTATAATAGACCAGACGAGTCGGTAGGCAACGACTGCTCTTCTTAAGAATGTAAGCAGTCGTCTCCTTAAAAATTATTAGAGTTCCATATTTTAGTTGAAATTATTTTTTAATTGTTTATGCTTGTTACACAACTGCAGAGTAGGTCCGTTTTGACAAAGGGAGTCAGTGACGACCGTGTGGAAGATAGCTGA
>JXOS01000368.1:11267-33904 GCA_001015075.1 Cirrula hians
ATATATATATATATATATGTATAAATATCTATATTTATATTTCATTTTCGCATAGTACATCATTTTTGTTTTTAAATAAAGAAGATTTTAATTTTTTAATTTTTAAAAAATATTAAAATTAATAAGGTGCTTATAAGGTTCGTTATGGTGCGTGAAAATTACAGTTGCTTGTTGATATCAATTACATTAAGCTCCGTTTACTTTTGATAGTTGGTTCTGTCAAGGAGGTTCTTTCATCCTCTGTATAGAGCAGGGCAGATGTGTAATATGTTTGTCGTGTGGGTTACATCTGCCTTTTGATCTCCACAGTGGCCTTAATGTACGACTGGTAGGTTAATGCCATGGACGTGTTCTGCTAGTGTGCTCCGATAACTGTTCATAGATATTGATTTTTACAATCTCACCATGAGTCACCGCATATGTTTATGTCTACACCGAGACCTCCGTATGGGACGATGCCTCTGGCCAGGGCATTTATCTGGAACCACAGAAAATGGTCCCCAGCGCTATCAGGTACATTACTATATGCTTGCCCCGATGAATAGTGAGGTTACCTTTTGGGTGCAGAATTGGCTACATGGTAGTGTTTCACATTGGGTACATAGTCTCAAGTTTAATAGTTTGGGATGCTAGTCTGATACTTAACTAAGACCCCCCAAATCTGAGAGTAATATAGCAAATAGCTGGATAGGTAGCTGTGCATATATTTTGCTGCAGTGATATTGAGTAAAATGGTTCAGAATGTATTCGTTTCTGACTGGATTGAAGCTCCATCGCTTGACTGTCGAAAGGATGCGGAAGGCTTCCTGTGACAATCCGACATCTGACAAATTGATTACGGCTTGTTTGATTATGAGTACGGTTAGCCCAGGTAACAGAGATGTAGCCATAAATTCTGTTCCATATATATAGTTTCGTTAACGTTGAAGTAAGTTTGTATTGCCGATAGAACCAGAAACGCTCTTGACTACATATTGATCTGATTATAAATATGAAAGGGCATTCCCTACACTGACCAGGACAATTACGTCGTCCATCCATTGGATGGAAGATTGGTGAAGAAACCAAGCCTGCAACATTGCGTTCATTTAGCGTGCAGAAGAGATGGTAAGAGGCAATGTTTTCACTAAGCTGAAGTTATTTCTAAGAATATTAGAAAATATATTAAAGGGGAACATAGAAAAATATAAATGTTCATATCCAAATTTTATGGTCATCTTAATTAAACACTTTTAGGTGGTGCAGCTGGATAGAGAAAAGTTTCTGAAATGACTCTTCGACAGAAAGTTGTATCAGAATGAGCTGCATTCTTGTGTTGCAGTTATGCTATCGGTATCTTGATAAAGAACAATTATCTTTGCGTCAGCGTGTTAGTTAAAGTTAAAGAATGAGAAAGAGATTAAAATACCTTACCGATCCTCCAGACTTTATGCGCAGAAGAAAAACTACTTGGATTGCCTTAAAAAATAATTTGGATTGCCATAGAAATTAAATGATGCCCAATCTTGAGTAATTCAGCAACTAATTTTGACGACAGAAAAGAATTTTCAAGTACAAATAAAGAGGTTAGTTGTTCCATATACTTGAAGCTGATTTTCTTCAAGAATATGTTAATGTGTCACACCTTGATTTTTGGGCTGGTATCAGAGCCTTTGTATCAGATATTAAACTATGCCCCATTTTGAATTGTTCAGAAAGGAATATTAAC
Source organism: Cirrula hians (assembly GCA_001015075.1). Lineage (NCBI taxonomy): Eukaryota > Metazoa > Arthropoda > Insecta > Diptera > Ephydridae > Cirrula > Cirrula hians. The sequence continues at coordinate 12,976 of JXOS01000368.1, forward strand.
GGAGTTCATCAGGTTTACAATATTTAGTACAAGTGTTGTGTATATTAAAGAACAGGCTGATCATTTCATNGGTACAAGTGACGTGTATATTAAAGAACAGGCTGATCATTTCATTTACTTAAACTAGATTCTCTTTAGGTCTATGTTGATGTAACAACAGCTGTAACGTGGTGCTTTTATTAGAAGCATACTATCAGATTGACATCACTCTATTAAGGATCAGCGTGGAAGACGAAACAGGCTGGTATTTAAATTAGTTGGAAGTGGATACTGTTCATGTCCAAACTGCAGAATAGCAGCTATATTTAAAAATGTTAGTAAGCTTATGTACTCAAAATAGATTATCAAGTGACCCACCAAAATATATCGTATTACACTTCAAAAGCCGCATATCACGCAAAACAGATTGGTCGTTTCTATTGCATGAAGCGAATGAAAATAGCCTATTCTCAAGGTAAAAGAAGCAGTGTTAATGTATGTAGGGGAACTGCGTGCTCAATCATTTCATTGGTCGTACCAAATATACAACTTACTCGCTTATTGTAAATAGAAAATGTGGAAGGCATATTTTCGATTTCTCTATAGTCCGGTGGTACCTCGAAGATTTAGCTCTAACTGGAAAAGGCTCATATTAGTTCAATGTTGTTTTTGAAGTCTGAATTACACTACTTCATAACTGCACAAGTGACTTCAATACCAAGCCATAGTGAGCTGACGGTAAGCTTCTGAGACGATGAGCTATGCCCTGTTGAGTATAACTTATCACGAGGCTATGAATATTTTTATGACAATGCGAAAAGCATTCAATTTCAAAGGCAGCTGGTTTTGTAAAAGTCCACGTGTCGCAGCCAGGTGGCCTTTGTACAATTAGGACCGAACTAGAAGTAGAGCCCTATTTCGCTAAGACCGAATCTCGACCAAAACAACTGTGACCTTGCTCAACATTGACCATTTTTGACACACATACATCTTCAGTTTGGAATCTAGTCAATTCGAAACTGTCGAGTATGTGCGGATGGGCAAGAAATTTTTAACATAATACTTAAAACGCCCAGGCCTTCTAACGGAAAAATCTGCAACCAATGACTGTCCACATAGGTGATAGGTGATGTAGCAGATTGCATCCATTACTTTTGAGTCACTTATGTCAGCATGCCTATGTATTCGTGCATTCGTCAACATATTTTATTTTTCCAATGCATTTAATTTTAAATGTTATTTTTTAATTAAATAAAATTGTTTTTTTCAATCAAAATATGATACCGAGAATTATTCATGTTTCGAAAATTGGAATAAAAAAAAGTTCAATGGATGCTTTGTAAAGCTTCAAAATTTTATTTAAATAATTTTTAAAATGTTTCAAAAAGAAAATTGTTTTTAAAACAAATATATATAAAATTTCTTGTTTTTTAATTAAGAACTTTTTTTTTCAAATTTAAGAAGTTCGTAAGTATTTTATTTGCTTGTTAAAGACTTTATGAAGAGCTAATAGGCTGAATGCCACATGCCTCATTGCTTGAGTTTGCACTCAATTTTAGTACAAGAGAGCGCTCGCTCTTGCACTCAGTGAGCGTTCTCTTGCGCTCAAAAGCCGAACGCTATCAATGCACTCAATTGCTTCGCATCATCAGCACGATGCCGGATGCTGTGCTGGCGATGTGCGAGCGATGCGCGGCGATAAGTGAAAGCACATCACTTGTTGTTGCAGCTTACGACGAGCAAGCGAATGGCACAGGAGGCAGTTGAACAATGTGAGCTTACATGTTAACTTCCAGTAAGCGATGCGTTCTGTGTGAGTATTTGTGCGTGTGCGCTCATGGCTTCGCACTAACCAGCGCTGACTCGGCCAAGCACGTACGATGGCAACGCAAATAGAGCCGCCGCATTTATATGAGTAGCGGCGGCAATCGCGCTGTAATGTGTTGTTGGTAGTAGCTCAACAAAGAAATAGCTAAAAAAGGGGAGCGAAACAGAAACAACTCATAAAATGGCAAGAGTATGGGAAGGAATTGGCAAAAGGGAAATACATTGGCAGTCGGCAGGGCACAAAGCAAGTTGAAAGTGCTCAATGCCTGCATGTAACAGGATGATGGCAGAGTGTAAATGGATGAGCTGCGGGTGAGGGCGGGGAGGGGGAGTGCTATGAGGAATAGACTGAATCATGAGCAACCGTATTTTCGTTTGGCAACGACAACAGCGACAGCAACGACCAAAAGGACGACGACGACAATAGCAGCATCGACGAAAACGATAACTGACTTGCAACAGCGACGAGCTTCTAAATTGCTTTTAGTACTTATTAGAACGTGTACTGTAACGGACGGCATTACGGTAAACGTTGAAAGTGCACCAAACATACACTATAGACAAATTACACTGGCAGAAACAGCAAGCGGCCAGTTTGAATAATTCGCAAAAGTGAATACCAAGTTGAGGCAGCAGTTGTGACGAAAGAAAAACCAAAAAAGAAAAAAATTATAAAAAAAAAAAAAATAAATTAAATCAAAAATGTAATGCGTTTGAACAACTGTATGTGAAAATACCAACAACAACAAGTGCTAGGCAATTTCAGCTGGTAAGCATTGGCCAGCGGCGGCTGTGTGAACAAGAAAGCGGTACAGCGTTTGTGCGTGTCGCGTGTGAACGTTGCCGTTGAAGTAATAATATTTTGTGATATATTGTTTTTTGTTGTTGTTTTGGTTTTGATTTTTTTGTGCGATCGTGTTTGCCTTAATTGTGGCACGCTACTACCAGCTACTCGCCGAAAGTGCCCAAAACCGAGCAAAGCAGTACATTTTTTTTTAAATCGCAATAAAGAAAAGTAGCACTTTAAAAAATTTCTACAAAAATCTTGTTTTTTTTTTTTTTTAAATTGCGTAAACTTGCTTGTGCGGCTTGGTTGCTGTGCGTGTGTGGTAATGCTGGAATTATGCAAATTCCATGCAAAGCAGCTTAAAAAGTGTGTTCTTGTGACTGGCTGAAACCGAATGTAATTTGCGTGCGTACATTTTGTGGCATGTGAGAGCTCGCACTAGCGCTTAATTCGCCGCTAATGCAATCATACTGTATAAGGTTATTTGTATGATAAACGAGTGAGGCGCTGGTACGTGTTTGCAAACAGCACGCGTGCTGCGGTAGTACAACTAAGCCAAGGCCTGCGGCTGTTGGCAGCTAAGCTCAGCCGAGGAACAGAAAATGCGAAGCAGTATTTTTGGCAATTCTAAGGCGCTGTCCGTTGTGTCGAGTCCGGTACATGTGCGTCGCATACAGTGCAAAGCAGCGCAGGAAGCGTAAGCAAGTGCACAGAGAGTTCTGTATTTGTTACCAAATAACTTCTGAAAGTGTTTAATGCTGTCCGCAGAACAGGTGCGTGTATTTCAAAGTCCACATTTGAAGCGTCAACTGCTCCAAGTATGTGCTCTTTCCGTCCGTTTGTTAGCCACTAGCATTAAGTTGCCACGTTTGCCTTTGTTAAAAAAAAAAAAAATAAATATTGCATGCTTTAGGGTGCGAAATTGCTGAAGCTACAGAGATCCAACGGTCTACAAAGCTGTGACGACTTTGCAGTAGCTGCAAGCTATCATTGCCACTTTTCATAAATTATTATGATAAATATAAATTTAAAAATATAGATGACATACTTTAAGCAACAGTGTAGAGTGTGCAGTTGCCAATATATTTAAGTTCTAACACTATATTTAATATGAAAGTGATGCAGCTATTGTAGCATGTCATTGCAATTGACATTAACCTAAGTCACCCTCTTTTCATTTCATTTCAAGAAAGGAAAAATGTGGTATGCTTTAAAGCGTGACGTGGTCTTAAGCCATAAGATGCACAGATCCTGCAGTAGCCGCTAAATTAAAATAATTATTAATCATTTCGTGAATACATAAAATAATATTAAAAACAATTGTAGCATGCTGCAAGGCACACCTTTAAGCTGAAAGCTGCGAGATCTCTGCAATGAACAGAGCTGTGATGAATCTGCGGTTTACAGAGCTCCGAAGACTCTGCAGAACAAGCAGCTTTTAACTTCTACGTTTGTTTTGAATTGAAACAAAAGGAATTGTACATAGCATATTTTAAAGCGTGTCACAGCTCTAGAACTACGCAGGGTACAAAGCTAAGAAGAATCAGCAGCTGCCACTACTTTTTACTGCCACATTTTAGTTGATTAGGAAAAAATAATGTGGCATACTTTGCGGCGTGGCATGTGTGTTTTAAACAGAGAGCTGAAATGAATATGCTGCGAAGACACTGCAATTGCTTAAGTTACCCTTAACTTGCCTCTTTTCATTACATTAAAAGTAGGGGAACAAAATGAAGCATTCTTTAAGGCGCACCATTGCTCTTCAGTACGCATTAACGCCTCGTCGTGCTGAAAAATGACTTCAGTAGCACTTAATTTAAGCAATTGCCGCTGGCATTCCAATGCCAGCATAGCGCTGAGCAGTGACAGTTTTTTTTTTTTTTTTGATTAGGTGGAAGCATTGAAAGCCGCAATCGATTTCCGTGTGTTTGTGCGTGTAGCGCTTAGCCTGCTTGAATATTTTTATGCTGCGCAGCAGCGCATCACAACAAGCCCAAGCAGCACTTTAAAGGGATCAGCAGCAGGCAAGCAGTCCGGTTGGCAGGCAGGAAGTGAGTCAGTCAGTGCAGTATAAACTTGGCTGTAATTTAAATTTAATTAAGTGGGATCATTGCGTTTAATGCGGGTCTCAATACTCGCAGCTAAACTGCTAAAGTTCTGGCAATGCCAGCAGCGGCACACAGACAATTCGTGCCAGCTTGCAAAACATTTAATTGCCACAAAATTATTAAAGTGACCAATTGACAGGAGCTGAGAATGTTCTGCGTGTACCCTGCGTGACGTACTCATGCTGCTGCCAGACACACAGACACACACATACACACAGAAAAGGACAGCCAGAACTTTCGCATGCAAACGGTAGCGGGTTAAGTTCTTATTAACGCTTGGTTAACGTTGCCGAAAAACATCGACAGCGTGGGCCGCGCTAAAAGCCAGACAATAGGGCTTAAACACTTTAGCAATTATGACCAGGCAGTTAATATCACCAAAATGAAATTTGTAAACAATTTTTTGCAACGCATTTGCGACTGGTTTTTTCGATTTTTATGCTTTTCTTTTATCTTTTTTTTTTTTTTGCTGTTGTTTCGAATTTGTACAAAGACTGCTGCGTCATCTGCTGAATGTGGTTTTAATTAAGGGCTTATAGTGTATGCTGCTTTACTTGCTATTTTATCCACTTAGTTAGGCATTTTCAAAGGAAAATCAGTTCGCAGCGTGATTGAGTTATGTCGAAGCATAGTGATTTGTGGTATCCAAAAATAAATCTAATAATAAAGTACGCCTGTAGCAGGTTCTGCTGTTATTCAAACGCTCATTATGGAGAAGCCAGACAAAGTCTTCGAAATTTTGAATATTTATACCTATCACACAAACCTTCAAACTTTAATTCAAGACTTTCAGTAAATCCCAAAAATTGGGATCTGTCCAAAAGTTCGTGTACTACACAACCAGTCATGGAACCAAAGTTTACAAAATCGTCGTTTAAAGCCATAGGTTTTGTTTTCGATATAAGAAATAAAGGTTTTATTGAATCGGAGAGTTTCTGAAAAAAAACCTCAAAAAATACTCCCTTCAAAGCGATCCCTACACATGAAAAACTCATGGTATTTCAAAAGTAAATTAAATTGATTGATTTAATTTAAATTAGTTCAGTTAAGCTCGAAACAAACATTTCCAGGATGGTTCGGTCCTAGATTCAGAAGAAACATTTGTTTAATCGTATTTTTTTTTTGTGCGTTCAATTTGCGATATATGTTTATATAACGAGAATGTAACGCCCACTCTGAGAGGAAAGTTCTTGAAAAGAAAATGTCTTCCTCAAATCTATAGAGCTTAGCCGTATACGGAAGAAAATTTTGATTAAGTAAGCAGTAGTGTATGACATCCAATAGTAGCAACAAATGCGACAGGAAACTTTTGAATGTTGAGGATTTAATAGTCGCGTTATAACCCATACTGGAGCTATCTTGTTCCAAAAAATATTCAAAGCTTTCTAATTCATATTTAAAAGGAACTTAACAAATTACTTTTAAAAAATTACGCTGTAAAGCAGAACACTTCAGACTTATGGAATTGGCAGTAGTTCAAAAGGGACCTTGCGCAACGCACACAGTGACGCTCATGCTGAGGGCATCCCGATTAGCGCACTCAATTTTTTATGTACTGCTTAAACTTAGTTACTTCAAAATCAAATACAGCCAAAGTAATTTAAGACCTTACACAAGCTGTTGGTGAACTTGTTCTATTATAGTTTCCAAAAAGTTCCAAAAAAGGCTGCAGGAACTACTAAATTTTTTCTTCTCCCCTAATCTTTACAATATTAACTCAATGCATTTTCTGTTATCCACTATGATTTTTGAAATCAATATCAGTTTCTAGCTCGATTCATTTAAATATTACGTTGGGTGACACGGGCACTTCGTGAATAAGCTTTCGTATAATTGTTGGTAAGCGTTTTGGGCTAAGAAATGCCTCAACTTTTAAGTAATCATGTGGTGATGGCATCTGATGATCGTAGTGATGACTTTACACTAGCGTGGAAGACTTGAAGCTATGAAGTATAGTATTCCCTCATTATTAAAATTTTATATATTGTGGGTATCTTCAGAAAATCCTAATTTATCTTAAATTTTTGTTTAGTTTATGCAGAAATTCGGTCTGAGAAGTTTATGTAGTAGATGAGCTCTTCATTGGCCCACCATTAGAATGGTTCAAGCCAGCAGTAATGTACATATTTCCCAACATGCTCCCTGCTGTAAAAACCTATTAAATAGGTAGATCGGTACTCAAAGATATTTCAGCTTGATACGCACTCTACTGTAGTGTGTTAACTATGATACATTCGTTCACAGTATATGATGTATTTCATTTTAATGGAATGATGCAGTGACATATGATTCAGACTGATCCTTATTTGTTTATTTTTTTAACATTTCGAATATATTTATTATCATCACACTATTTGCGTTTTATATTCAACAGTATCGCGACACATGCCTTCTCAGTAAACCGTTTTTCTGAGATGTTTCAATAAACTAAATTACTGAAACCGTCTCAAATGTCTCCGTCTCATCAGTTCCCAAAATTATAGTCGTATGGTCTTCCAAACGTCTCCTTCGTTTCATATCAACCATAGTTTCTTTGCCTTGGTGAACACACTATTTTTTCCCAAACATTTTCCTTTCCATGCTCCATTACAATAGTCCTTAGAAGATGCTTACATTCAGTAATTTTTTTCTTTGCTAAAGTATGTTTACCAATTAACAGTTCCAGATTGCTTTAATAAGTAAACTCAGGAAGAGTTATCCTTTATAGAGTCCGTCCGCCTTTCTTATAACCGAACCGAATCTTATCAGCCCCTTACAACAAACCCCGTTGTTTGGTCCTTGTTGACATAAATTTCCTTGCCAAAGTTTCTTTTTAAGGTAAATGTAACATTATCGCACACCCTGATCCTTTAAGTTGTTTTTTTTTTTCAAATACTTGATGCAATCCTAGTGTCTGCATCAAGGCCTTACTGTTATTTGAATATGTCTTGCAAATCCTTAAGAAGTAACCATGAGGTTTTTACGCACTTGACTTTTCAGTTCCTGCTCCTTAGGTAGCCCAAGCTAAATTACTCAAGTTTATTAAAAAGAAAAACGTTAACCCATAAGTGAACCTTAACTAAGTTTGAAGCGACATGTCTTGGATACATCCACAATAACCCGCATTACGTACACATCATAAGTTTCTACTATTCTTCTGAGACTCTTCTTCTTTAATTTCCGTTTCGCATTAAATTTCAGCTGAGAAACAGAAAACGCAGATTCATAACACTTTTTCTGATGAAATTTGGATAGATCAAACGAATTTTGGAACTATCACCTCCAAGCCATATGAGCTTGGACCTCTGTAAGCTCTCTACGTTACCTACCCTCAGATGTTAGGAAATTGTCGCAATGTTTTTGCTTAATGGTTACTCAGGACGAGTTAACTAACTGCTGGTTCAGCAAATGTAAATGTAAATGTAAAGGTAAATGGCTTATATGAACTACTCTTAATGTTAAATGCAAAAGTACCAATCATGCATCTCCGTAATTATTTGTCTTAACAGCATATCTATCGTTTCCCATAAATTGAAGTCTACTTGTGGAATTTTGTTAACTATAAAATTTTATTTTGCATTGCGGTACTGATTTCTACATGATATTTTACATTCACCTTTAAACCAGAACCATACATCATCATGTTGTTTTATGTTATGAGTGGCTGCCTCTCAAGCGGTCCTATCCAATTACCTTCAAATCAGAAAATATCAGAAAGCATTCTACAATTTAATGCGATTGAAGTACCTTTAGTGTTAAACGTGTCAAAGATTCTATGTTAGTCCTATTCTTTCAAAATTTATTGAAAATTTTATATTTGCTTTTTAATATTTCTTCCTATATATTAATTTAATTTGATGATCTTACATCAAATATTACTTAAAATTTGCGATAATGATTCAACAATACGCTTAAAATTGTTCTACTATAATGCTCCTAGCTTTTATGCAAGTTTCCGTGAATTCGGGAGTAAACGTTGTATGAGGAGTTCCTAAACTTATACACGCATACGGCTAAAATTTTATAATGTCATGACTATAACTCAAAAATTCTTCAATACACAATTTCATTTGCCTACGGTGACGCAGCTGGCTTTATTACTTATGTCTCTGAAATCCGGTGTCACCATTGAACGAGGAGTACCTGAATTTATGAACCGACTTTGTTAAAATTTTGCAATATCATGAAAATAACCCAAAAAAACGTCTTCAGTAGTAGAAGTCTACGATAACACTCCTGTTTTTAATGCTAATTAAAGTCGGAGATACACGCTCTATTAGAGGTACCTGAAGTTACATACCGATTTTCGTGAAATTTTCCAATGTTATGACCCAAAAATCGTGAAATCGGGGATAATTAACCTCTGAAAGGTACACGGAATTATGGACAGATTTTGCCCGTTCCCGAACTTGTTCTTACTTTCTGAATTTCATTACTCCAGCTCAAAAATTACTCAAGTTATCGTGAACACAGACAGAAATTTCTGCCATTGGAATTCAGACAAATTTTTTGGTTTTATGTATGTACAACCACGAAATATATGGTCAAAAATGATTATTTCTATCATTGCATACTTTGCAGAAACCCATTATATCCTCAGTCTATGACTATTTGGATTTCTTTAAAATCCCTGCTTACTTCTGGGGTCTTGTTGTTAGTGAAATAATAAAAAACTGAAAAGCACACTTTTAAAATTTTGCACAGCCTATGCCTTCCCAAATTTTTGATATGTAAGGTAGCTATTGTTGAACCTCTCGCATGTGACAAAGTTGTACTTTTGGTATTTGGTTACATATTTACCCTATATAAAGAAGAACTGCCTCACAAAAACACGTAAGACTTTTTCTAGGAGCGTGATATACAGAACTCCCCAATAACAAGCGATATTTGGTGAATGAACAATATTGAAATACATTTAAAATTTATCTAACTGTTGTTGGTTTTACCTTTAAGAGATCTAACTAATATATTCTTGAGGATCAAATATGGTTTACTTTAGACGTTTGAAGTAATTAACCCAGCTGAGGAGGTCTTTACAAATAAAATAACATTAACTTCTAAAAATGTACACCTAATTCGCTTCCCCCGATACTTAAATTCATATTATTATACATCAAATTTTTTTTCTAGTCTGCGTTTCCAGGTATATATCAAACTCTATTTCATGTCACATATTTTATGGTCCACTTAAGCGGCCGAAGTCAAATGGTCTTTTTTAATTGAATAAGCGTCACTCAAAGCCTGATCTTGCAGAAATGTATGTCTTTGGTTTTGCAGAATCCATTTCCATGGTTACTTAAATTTGAATAATGATTATACTTTGCAGTTTCAGTTTCTCCAGTTTCTTCAGTCCAGAAATATAAGCCGTATGCGTTGTATAGAAGAATATACAAGAAAGACAGAAGGTGTCTCGCTGCAAGCTTCAAAAAACATAATTTTCATGATTCACTTTTAGATAAAAATTTCAAAAATATTTCAGATAAATGTAAGGCTCTTCTTTATAGCGCATATTCAAATATGCCATCATCGCATATTTTTGGAATACATATCTCCTTAATTTTTATCTTTAAATCTTGCACAGTTTGGGAATAATAATTTTGTTGCTGCTTGCTGTTGTTATCCCAGTGCACCTGTCAGACAACCAGCAGTGACATGTTGAAATAAGTTGTCAATACAGTTTATTTCAAAAATTTCTGCGTCTAGACGCATTGCATTTAGGAGTGGAATTTTTTCTATACCTAAAAGTATGCTTCAAAATATTTAGACAAAAATATCACTATTTCTTGGAGTGTGAGTATTCTAAAGCAAAGGTTTTTAAGTCTAGCTATTTAATATTTGGATCGAGTGATGCGCCACTTCTAATTTTACATGTTTCTGTTTGCTACGTCAGATTTGAAATGCGGACAAAGAAACTTTTTTTGCTGTATCTATTCATTTAAAGAAACGTTTTTCTCATACGCCGAAATGTCTGAAACAGCTGAAAGAGCCCTCAGAGATTTGGAGAATTGTGATTTTGCCAGAAGCCAATTTCACATTCAGCAAATAAACTGTTATCTAACCAATTTACTTTGTACTCAACTGTGAAGTCTTAAGAAGGTTCCTACTATTCCATGTGCTCTTGGCAGTAGGCAATTCTAACTTTTGTTCTAAGTTGTGGAGTATGCCAATCACTCAAACCATATTTATAATTTCGGACAGGTCAAACCCTCTTTCTAAAAAATATAATGTATTTAGTATGTAACTATGCATTTTTTACGATTTTGCCTAAAATTACATAACTTTACAACTGCTGCTACTGCTCATACTACAAGAAATCTGGTTATGCAGGCCGTGAACTGTTGCTCAAATCCACCTTGGATCCTGTGCACCTCAAATTCTTTCGGATTCCTTCAATGTGCAATTCATACTGCTGATCTACTTGGGACTACTTTTGTTATTATTCTGTCTCTGAGATTTAGACTACAGCCTGCTTTCAGTTCTGTTACAGATAAATCATGCTCGCACATTGACCAATTGGCCACTCTAAGTGTTCAGAATGAGTTTAACATTTTATGTACAGCATTTAAGTAGAGAAACTTTCATCGAAGATATCACTTATTCCTATTCAATTTAATAAGCCTTGAAATCTTCAGTTAACAGTCTCATGTTATCCCCGGACTGCAGATTAACTTACATAGTAGAAGTTTTTATCAAATATTTGATGACGGTATGATACATTTGATAGAAGGTATTTGAAATCATCATAGGGTATCAGGATGTTAGTGCACGATAGGATTACCTCCAATACTAAAATGGTAGAATAAGATGAGTGGACGGGCCAAAATGAGTAATACGTTGTTCTAAAATCTCGTACCATTCAGAAGTGTTTCCAGGTCCATTCTAAAAATAAACGAACAAGCTTTCGAAACCTTAAAACTGGGGAGCGGACCCCGCATGAGATTTGTACGATCTCGACATAAGTCACTGCATATAAAGAAATAGGCTTAGACCATCATAAGAGACGACACGGTCATTGGTCAGGTAGGTAGCGTATTGGCTAAAAATTGGTGGGTGTGGTAGCATAACTTGTATATCCAACCATGGTATGTGGCCATGCTGAGTACACAGTAAACAGAATATGGTACCAAGGGTACTAACTTGGGGTGCTGGTCTGACACTCAAGCTATAACCTCATTTTGAGTACAAAAATGTCAGAAATTGGTAACGGTATCTAAGAAATAGCATAATTTTAATTGCATGGTTATGTAGTACTGAGAGGTATTGCGAATGTTTTAATGTATGAGGGTTGAGTAGAGGTTCGAAGCCTACCAAAGAGAATAGACTTATATGGATGGCAGCAGTGCGTCAACAACATGTCTCGAAATGATTATTGTGGATAGGTATTTTAATTATATCAGATGCATTACTGCAACATAAAGTATAAATAAAATTATTTTTAATATTAATAATATCATATTAATGCCTTTCGTTAATTATTATTATTATTATTATTATTATTATTATTATTTTTTTTTTTTGTAATACTATCGGGCTTTTTTATTGAAATTTTTTTCAATTATGATAATTCAATTTAATATTTAACATTTCATTACTGAGGTTAAATGGCTGAAGAGTATCCACACAAGAGGATCACTGATATATCCGATGAGTCGATTCTGGTAATATTGGCAACACCATCCCACCTGCCTTTCCTACATGGCTGCTCATAATGGGTGAACATACTATATCACATCTTCATAATTTGGAGAACTTCGTCAGCATGTTGGTACTTCAGACTGTAGGGCTTCTCCAGCACAATGAGCCAAACTATGACTCACACAGGACAGTGACTTAGCATATGTTGAGTGGTGGATTCCTCTCCCTCACTCTCAAAATGTCTGCACAGGTAGAATACTGTAATTATCACTTAACTATGATTATGATTGAGAAAAAGACCTGTGTTCTGTGATCTGACGCAACACCCTCTAGGTACTTTCCTTGATAAAGTTAATCAGTCATCTTGGGTAATAAGCCTACGGCCACAATATTCTCATCCTTCGACAGCCAAGCATGTCGAAAAAGTACATTGGTAAATGTACTGTTTCGTAGCTTGCCGACTTAATCAATCTATATGAAGTCCATTTGAAGCAGTGAGGGATTTAATTTATCCCGATATACCATTCTCTCACTTTGCCGCTTAAAGAATGCAGCTAAAGCATACAGCATCTGGTTGATGTATACAATTTCGTTGACTTTGTAGTTTCTACATAGTCCGTTAAGATCCAATTGCCAAATCAGTTGGTCATTGCATTCGTATTGGGCCTTCTTCGCTGTTACAAGAGCTGGCAACGATTCTACTCTTAAAAAAAATTAATTTTGATATATATAATAATTATATCCATCGATAGAATGTATGTAATACATAGAAATAATTGAGTCCGATTATATTGTGTATATATATACATCGACTGAGTGGTGTATACATGGCCATCTATATGTATACAATCACGTCAGTTGGCGTAGTTTTTAGGATAGATCAGTAAAATTTCCTTTGAGGGTGTATTTCGTAAAAAGTGAAGACAAATTCGTGAATAGGTCAAATCAGTTAATAATATCAGGTATATCCCTTACATCAACAATTTACAAATTTTCTCAAAAAGCTCTTTTAGTGGCGCTCTGTGTCATTTAAAGTTTTAATTTCGTATATGCAACAAAATAGAAACTTTCAGTGCGCCCTCAAAAAATAAAAGTAATCCCTTCATAATTTGGGGTAGCTTCGATCCATCCATCAAACCAACATTACAAATAACTCGCCTAAAACCAAGATTTTCGTTTTTAATGGAAATAAGGTTTTATTATTAGTTTGCGTTTCTTAAGAAACCCATTTCAAAGGTGTGAGTAGCCCTGTATGTCCCGAACCTTTACCATTAAGTTATGTTGAAAAACGAAAGATAATCACGCCCAAGTACGCATGCATAGAAATAATCATTTCAGCCTATATATTAAGTAATTTTTGAACTAGAGTTATGAAATTCGGTTTGGGAACATATTTTGGAAACTCACGGAAATCAGTAAAAAAAAGCCAAGTATTAAATGCATTCTGCTGCAATTTGATAAGAAAGTATTTTTGGGTCAATTACACTAACATTGGCAAATTTCACAATCGCTATATAGGTTAAAAGACCTGGCATAGAACGTTTATCACCGATTTCACGAAAATATGCATAAAAGCTAAAGGATAAACGCTAGAAAAGGGCCTGAAAATCAATAAAATTGAGATTAAGATAAAATAAATTGAGTCATATGCAATTCAATGCCATTGCATAAAAAGGGAAATCCATCGGATAGTGGGTATTTTCAAGTCGGATTTCCCTAACACTAGCGACTGTCGGATTTGTTCATTATTTTATTTTATTTCATTTATTTAATTAATTTTTTTTTCAGCAATTTTTTTTATCTTATAAATATTTTTTTTGTCATTCCGCTGTAGAATGCGATGAATAACATAATTTTGCTATTGTATTTCTAGCTTGATGTCTATGAATAGCATGCCATTGCTGAAAATATTTTTAAATATCCTTCCAGCCATGTGTGAGCAGCATCAGCAGCATGTGCTCAACACAACGCAACCAGCAAAGGTCAACTGTCAGTGAAAAACACAACAAAAATAAATGCACTTTAATGTAATAACAATAAAAAATAAAAAAAAACAAAAAAAAAAACAAAAGGGAAAAGCAAAAGTGAAAAATTTCATTAAGCTTTAAAATAAAAGCAAATAATTTATTCATGACAGATTGCGCAAAGCAAAAACAAATAGAATATAAATGTATAAAAAACTGAATAAAAATGCACACATGCAGAAAGTAATAAGCAGCAGCTACGCCAACATTATTACGAACAATTAAGACTTACAAAGAAAACGAGAAATAAATAAATAGCATAAAGCATATAAAAAGAAAAGAAATATTAAAATAAAGCAATTGTTGCGAAATGTCAACAAACACGACAACAACAATAATTGAAACAACAACAGTTCCTTTCAAAACTCAACGACAAGCGCAACAAGAGCAACAGCTAAAGTATATACCAAAGCAACAACAACAAGAACATCAAGCAGCACTGCAAACACACCAAGAACAATACCATCCGCCTCAGCACATGTTAAGCGCAACGCAAGGAGAATAAGCCGGCAAGGACAGCAAACAAGATCAACAAGCGCAAATAGAAAGTTGCGTTGACACTGACTCACATACGAAACGGGTCCACTGTGTTTTAAATAATTTACAACAAGCAGCAACAGCAACAGCAACAGCAACAACAACAGCAACTGTACGGCAACAACCGCTACAGCGGCAGGCAAGAAGTCCACGCTCCTACAGCACATGTGAGCAAATATCAAAAATAAAACTATAAAAAAAATTTTAAAAATAAGAGCGTACGAAAAAAGTTAATGTAATAAAACATTAAAATAAAAAAATAACAAAAGAGTGATAAAGTGAAAAACAGCAATAAAAAACAACAAGGCGCGGCTGAGCAGCGTACAGACTGAGTGCTAGTGCAAATCGCAGCGGCAGTGGCTGCACAGAAAACGTGGGCAACAGTGTGAGTTTCTTAAATGAAATTCATCGACCCGCATATTTAATGCCTGCACAAGCGGCACACTGACACATTAAAAGCGCACAACACAAACATAACATTCCCTTATTTTTTTCACTATGTTTTTGTTTATGTTGTTGTCGTCTTTTTAGCTACATGCACGCACTCAGTCAGTCAGTGAGTCAGTCGGTCGCAGTGAGCGGGCATGTTTTAGTGCCGACGCTAGCTGAGCGCATTTCAACAAAAGCAGAATGCCGCATACGCACACATGTGCACAGAAAAAATGCATTCGAATGCACGCACGCATACTCAATGCGGAGCAAAGGAAACGCAAATAAGCGCAGCGCGCTGGCAATGTACAAACAAACGAATTGTGGCAATTGTATAATTGAAAGAGGTGCAAAAGGCACTTGCATACAAAGTGAGCAACACAGCATTTGTGTACGCCAAACGAGCGCTGCTGCATACACACACACATGCACGCGCGGGAGCACAGACAATGCTACCACGGCACAGCTGCTGAAACCGGCCATTGGCATTCAGCTGCATATTTGTCATGTTTTGCACAACAGAGCACACATTTCGTCACACACACATCCGCGCATACATACACAAAGCCACGAACTGATGAGCTGCCTGACAATTGCACAAAATGGGCATGCACCAGGGAAAGCTCATGTGATTTTTATTGCAAATGCAACAATAATTAATGTCTGCGCGCCAGTTGACGCGAAATGTACAAATTTTTTGCATTCCACACATACACGAACACAGACACATCTTCACGCACGCCATCATATAGAAATTACATGCAACTCCCTCAAATGGAAGCAACACAAAAGCTCCAAATGTGTATGCCTAAAAGTAAGCAACGTAAAAAAGTGACTTGCAAGGCATTGAGTCAGCGACGTTGGCACGCAAAATAATTAAAATGAGCAAAGCAAATAAAATAATCATAAATAATTACAACACAACACATGCATGAATACACCGTAAACTGAAGGAGCAAAGACCACACAATTTTCTTATTTTTTAAAATTATGAATTTTAATTACTTGAAGACACGTGATAAAGAAAATCTAAAGTTAATACAGCTACTTAGTTACAACTGCATTTAAAACACTAATCCGTCATACAATTATAAACCTTCAAATCCATTGCAATGATAGTTTAAAGTATAATAAAAAATTAATTAAAAGTACATTAAAAAAAAAAATTAATTGCAAAAATTTTTTTGATATTTTCAATTTCGCGCTGAAAAGTCGAATGTTTGTCCGAAGTCGAAAAATATATATATAGATATATAATTAAATTATCTATCACAACAATTGAAAAAATTAAAAGTTCAAGGAAGTAAAAATAAATTTAAAAAAATGTATCAAAAATAATTAATAAAAAATAAACTTTATTTATAGAAATCGATTTGTTATAATTTAATATTCGAAAATCGACCACTTTTAATGTTCTGGAGCCTGGCGTGCATTGCAGCTACCTAAAATATGAAACAAAATATATAGTCAAAGGTGTTTTCTATCTTTTCGAAACGATACATCAAATACCAGCAGTGAAAGATGCAGCAATGCAAAGTAGAGTCATGCGATATTGTAGTATTCATGCTAACTGTTAAATCAGAATTTTAAGTTCTTGCGACTTAAGAAATGACCTTTATGAGCATTTTACCAAAATGATGATTAAAGTACTTTGGTAGCCACCCGAAATTATTAATAGATTCGCTTTATATTCTGAAATATTTTAGCAATGACACAAAAATGCTTTAATACCAAGTTTCAATAACTTTCAATAACACACTCAGCATTTATGCTCGTTTCTGTGAAGTAACTGAGTAAATGACCAATGGAAGGTACGTGATATTTCAGGCCGGTTTGCCCGGTATGAAATATGAACTGAAATCAAATATCATTACTTTCCCTCAAAATTCAGTTTTGCTGATGTACACAGATGTAGTTAACATAAACCCATCAACTGGATCCCAAATAACGAATTATACCATGGTTGCTTAAGCGGAAATTGGGCACTTTTCATTATTATAAGGCATAACTAAGTTCAACTATGCTTTGTGTTATATTCATTATATATGTATGGCCCTCATGATTCTGCACTTTCAGAGCTTACGTCCAATTCACTTACCCAACTGGCTTATTGGTTGGTTCAGTTGACTAAACAGATTTAAGATACTCGTAACTATCACAAACTCCTTTTGATTTCATGGAAGTGCGAAAAGCATATCATATATCATCAACTAAAATATGTTTACAGTATTTCTTAAGTACAGTTCTCGATACCTTTTCCCACGCAATTGCTATTAGTGAAAGTGCTTCAAGACGATGAAATTCATTCAACTCCTTGAGGAGGTGATTGCCAGAGCTTTCTTATTTAGTAGGATCAATATTTCGGTCCATGTAGTTTGGATCATTTGCTATATTCTCATAAGTTGCTATTACCAACTTAACTTGAGGAGCGTGACATGTTTGGATGAAAATCAGGGGCATCCTTCACACAATATCTTGGTGGACTAAGTCAATAGCTTTTTTTGTAACTTAGCATTCAATCTCTTTTGTTGTCTTGGAGCTGAAGCTGTTTTTTTTTTTTTTTGTACTAATCTATCATAGACTGGAGGTGCTCAAAACAATCACCGAGTCGAGCTGAAAACCATGAAATGTTTTAATGAAAATCAGAGGTATCCGCACAGTATCTCTGTGAGTCTAGTCAATGGTAACTTAACATTCAAATTTTTCATAGATTGGGATTTGTTCAAAATTTGAAAATTTTCATGAGAACTCAAGGGATTTGGACCGAGTGCAATGAAATTTGATTTCAGAACATGAACGGCCGAAACCGGAAGAAAACGTTGGATGCCTTCCATAGGCTTACACCATATAACTGTTGAAAAGTTGTTTTCAGGAACGTCTTCTCTTAATTAGATTTCGAATTTATACTTTTCTAGGTTCCTTCCAAAAATGGGTGGAATCGAACCATAGCAACAGATTACAGATATAAAGTCTTAGCCATTTAGTCATAGCCTGGAGTTATTATGGGTTTCTACAAAGTATGTAATGCATAGAAGTAATAATAACCGACTATATGTTTTTTGGAGTCATAGAAACAGAACAAAAAATTATTAATAATAATTTAAGGTACCTCTCAGAGATCATTTACATCCGATTGACAGATGTTGCAACGCATTCTACGCGTATTTTATATTAAACCATTTATGGGTCAATACGTCTATATGTTATATTTCAAGGAAAATGGGTCAATAAAAATTGTTAACTCCCATGTAACGTTACCTACCGACTTCACGGCATAAAAGACAAGTGTTTCATCGCCTGCTACTAATATTTGGGTTATGCAATCATTCTTAAGATCAGAGTCATGATATCTCATGTTTTCAGCCAAATCGGTCAATAAATTGTGGTACCTTCCATCGAGCATTTAGTTATAGTTTTACGGAAATCAACATAAAAGCCAGTAATGTCCTCCAATGTTTCTGAAATGCGATATACAATCATTGCGGGCTAATGTTATAACATTCTACAATTTGAGCAAAACCGACAGGGTATCTGCGATAGACTTTTCACCCCCGATTTATTGCCATAACTCTCAACAATATAAGCGAAATCATTGTAATATTTCGGGTACCTCATATAGCTGTTTAATTCGTGATTTGGATTAAACCAGGACAATGTGTAGATATTTCATCGGAATTTATCGAAATATATATGAAAATCCGGACATTAAATTGGGTTTCTCCAACAGTCATTTTCTTCACTTTATTAATGAAATAAACTTCCACTCTAGTTGTATGAGCCAAAATTACTGAAATTTTAAATTAAAGTGGATGTATACTTAACATTCTTCCATTTACACATAAGTCAATAATAATAAGGTCTATAACGTCTGAAAGTCACGATACAATTTATTACCAAATATAATAAATAAATTAATAATTAAAGTTGTAAATGGATAATTAATTATCATTAGCCATTTGATATTTTACTACTACTACTGGCTTCTGGACTACTGGGTTATTGGTAGTCAGTGCTGACAAAATACTAGACCTATCTGTATGCATTAAATATTGCGTTTTCATTATTGTTATCTTTTTTCCACTACCTCTTTAATAAAGGTGCAACATTTCGAAGAGCTCCAATGCAACTCTGTGTACGAAAACAAACAAAAAATTTCATTTTCTAACAAAATTTTTTCAAAATTATTCCTCTTCACTTGTCTTAAGAATTTGTTGTACGGTTCAGTGGACTTAGCACAAACAAACATTTTGATTTCAAACTAATTTATTTTAATTTATTTGTTTAATTTTTTTTAATTACAATTTTTAATCATTTGATACATGCTTACATTATATTTATACGAAACTCTAGACTTGACCGAGTGAAACTTTTCAAGGACCTAGGTAATATATATGGAGAGGAAGCTAACATTGAATATACATATTGAATGGATATCGTAGGCAAAGCGATATCATTGCTTGGATTCATTTAGGTATTGGCCAGGATATACCGTGACGTATAATCAACGAAGAGCCTTTATTCAACATCTTATATAAGTCTGTCAAGATATGTAAGAAATGTTGAGGCTTTTGATCCACTCCGTGTCCAATGCTTAATGTCCATATTCGATTTAAAGTAATGAGCGTCGTAGCTGCCAGCTGAATAAAATCTAAATCAATTTGCTAACTTTGCTTTCTTATCTTCTAAATGTCGGTGTCTGTTTAAACATTAATCCATTACTACTGTTCAGTATTATGAACGCAATACATAATGCATGTAATAACTAGATAAAATTATTTACTACGTAGGAAAATAAATGAAATAAAATAATTACGAACTTTTACGGTAGTGGGTTGCCAGATTCTGATTTTAAGGAGTCCATACAATTATATTAATAATCTATGAAATTTTAAAATAATTAAATATGTTTAAATAAGAAACATGATATTTGAATTAAAAAAAAAAATTAAAATTTTTATTAAATTGTATATTGCTTTCATAAGGAAAGTGTGTTGCGTGTTAACTGCTGCGCAAGCGCGGCTTCTCGTGCTTGTGTGCGCTGTGGAGTTAGACAAAGTGTATGCTGTTAGTAGCTTGACTAATGCTGTTTTGAACTAATTTTCCGCTTATAACGGGACTGTTGAGCAAAGCCGAGCATCTTGGGCTATCGACATCATACTTGCGTGCTATCTTTTTTTTTTAATTTTGTTCTTTAATTTTTATTAGATTTTTTACAAATTATTTGCTTAACACATTTTGATAATTTTTCTTGTNTTAGATTTTTTACAAATTATTTGCTTAACACATTTTGATAATTTTTCTTGTTTACTTTTGCTAGGCACGACAGCTGTACTGAAAAAAGGAAGATATTGTAGAAACATCGCTTAAGGTGAATTTTTACAGCAACATGCCTGGCGCAACGGGCAATGGCCGCACAAAACGTAATGTTCGCTGCTCGGCCACATGGCTTTGGCTTACATATGCGGCCATTTGGATAAAGCTGTGCTGCATAGCAGTCGTGGCGCAGCCATCGCTAACCGAGAAAATCCCATTAGGTGAGTACAAGTTGTTATTTGCCCGTTGCGATTTTGCTAGGGCAGCGAGATAGTGTCGCAACTTATTTGAAAATTAATTGAGAATTAGAA
>JXOS01000423.1:0-14907 GCA_001015075.1 Cirrula hians
CTCTTGATTTTTATTCATATTCGAATCGAAGCAGGGGGTGGGAGCGATCCATACCCCATAAACGATTATGGAACATAGCTACCAATGAGTACGTTTGAAGTCGTCCGCTTTGGTACTAGCATTCAACTGCCAGCAACCACGTCAATACAGCTTTAAGCGCTTGCTCCTTGAACAAGAAAAATAAATCCAACTTCTTGATTTATATTCCACAAGGATTCCGATAAAACTAGCCGCGTACTTATAGGAAACAAGATATTATATTATTGGGCACTTATACACGATAAACATTTTTTACAAATACTGTGTCGTTCTAGTTGAATGAAGAAAAACAAAAGCGTGAAAACTTTGTTCATGCTTAGCCTAGAAAATTGCTCAAATACAGTGCAAATTCGAATAAATAGGCGAACACGTTCTCTTAGGGCCGTAATCCATAGGAGCCAAGAGTTTCTTCCCCTTAGAAAAACATCTCAATAAGCATACATCTAGTACTCCCAAACTTTGTAACCGTCAGCGTTCTTGTCTCTTGCCAAGATGAACCGTCCACTTTTGAGCTACCCATGCGCGCAGCGGCTTCTCTTTGACTTCCAGCCTTCGCTCTATTTTTTCAGTTTCTCTCTATTCAAAATCATGCTCGCTTAGCGTGGTTGTTGATCCAAACCAATACACAAATTGAACTCAATTTCTCGCCATATTTTAGAACTCCGGCACATTACGACTTCTTTCATTTATTGTAATTGTTGTAATTTTGAAATTATTTATTTACACGCTAAAACTATGCAATGCACATTAACTTGCCTAAATGCTAGGCTTCTATATTATTTTAATGGGCACTGATGCATTATTTATCAGTGCCATAAGCTTGCGCCAAAAGGTATGCAACGCTTTGTTTACTCGCTGACTGTTGCATTGCATCGCCAGGCCAATTGCAGTTCGTTTCAATATAAATTTGAAATTATATTAGACAAAAATTCAATAATCAAAAATATATAAATAAAATTACAAAAAAAAAAAAAAATTAAATAAATAAATAGAATTATAAAAACTAAATTAAAATAAAGCATTACAATAAAATATTGTTGTTATTCGATAAGCGGACTGTTGTGCGCAACAGCAATATGACACAAAACAATGCGCTATTGCAACGGCAGAATATTGCTGACGCACAACTAATTAACAATAATGTCAAAAATCAGCAAACATGTGTCAGTTTGTGCTATTTTCTGTTAAAATATATTTGGTAGCAGTACAAATGTTGTTCTTGCAATTAATTGCAGTGTACGCGCGAATTTTCGCTTTGTTCAGATTGAAGTTGTTGTTGTTGTTGTACGCTATCATAATTGCGAATTACAAAATTTATATTTTAGCAATAAATGTTATTCCAATTGGTTGTCTAAATAAACATATTAATTAGAAAGTAATTGATAAAAATGCCATGAAATTGGCATTAAATTCGATGAGTTCTCAAATTATTTCTCAAAAAAATAGGCATGTGTGCATTCAAAAATGGTAATAAGCATATATAATTCAATTATAATGTAATAAATAATTTAAAATAAATAATTAATAATCTAAAAATAATACAATAGTATAAAAAAAAATAAAATAAAAAAACAAATATTTAAAATATTATTTGAAAAATTATAAAAATTAATAATGTTATAAAAATATTACAAATTATTAAAATAAATAAATGAATACTTAAAAAATATTCGAAAAGGTTTAGGAACCATTTACATTAACAAATATAAAAAATTTAATTACAAAAACAAATTACTAATTAAATAAAAAATAACCAAGTTAAAGTCATAAAAAAAAAATAAAAACCAAATACAAACAAATAAAATTTTAACATTTACAAAACATATATAAATATATATATATATATATGAACGAAAAAATAAAAACTTAAAGTAAATATATATGCATTGATAAAGGAGTTAGGGGAGCAGATGGTCATCTGTTTCTTTGGGCGAATGGTTCATATGACAAATGTTCGCTTACACGACCATTTCGAGCATATCCGAAGAAATTCCGAACTGTCAAAGACGAATCATTCTCGGAAAACAAGTGTATTTTTTGTGATGACAGCTGATTTGCCGTGCAATGAGTACAACTTGTTCCCTATTTTTAAAGCTTAACTGCTTGGTCATCGATTTATTTCCACCAACGCAGCAGTTGGAGCATTGAAAACCCATGTTTTCGAAGTGTCTCATAAGCATAGAAAAACTACAATGGCAAATGGTTTTTTTAGGAGTTAACTATATCGATTGACAAGGGGGAATATTTTGAAAAACAATAATTCAATTTAGAAATGTTTGCTATAATTTGGCATTCTCGAAATATAAACACTACAACTCGGACTTCTTTATCCATCGAAATGCCCAAAAATCCGAAATAAACGGAAGTGTCATATGATACAAGACCACAATGCCGATACTCCAGCGGTACTCCTTGCGAGCAATGGTATTGCGAACGGGCTTTGGGAAGCAATAATATGACTTCAATATATCATTGTTCTATCCGACCACCTGTTAATCCATACATATGTCCTTCATTGGTCGCACTGAAGGAATTCAAAAATTTGTTAGGGCAAAGGGTTCCAGTGAAACTTTGCATTTGTACCTAACAAACGGACTAAAAACTACAAACAGAAAGGTATTCTATAGAGCCCATGAAAGAGAATTATAAACTAAACTGCTAGAGAGCAATAGCTAGCCATTGACAGGTCCAATCCCTTAATTAGATTAAATTCTAGGGTCGATATGCTGTGAGAATCTTAGAGATATGATTGAGGAGCCTTGTCATCAGCTGTTGAAGTTTGCTAGATAATATACCCAATTTAAGTACTACACCAGAATGCAATAGGTAATAGTACCTGCTACACTTTCCAAGGGTAATGGACTTAATAATAAATACCATAAAAACAAATCGATATTACAGCTGGCCAAGACCGACTCTATAATACCCATCGGTTATTCAATCGGAAATCTGGAATCTATTAAAGCTTAAATGTCACGTCCATAGCCCAAAAATGCTTCCATTCCGAATATACGTAACTGCCAATGACAGTAATGCTAATTTCCGTGAAATCGAGAGTAAGCGTTCAAAATGAGTTACCTTAAGTTATTACCCGATTTTGCTCAAATTGTTCAATGTTTTGGTATTTACCTTAAAAGGCTGCGTTATCAATCAGTAGGCTTTTATGCTTATATCNAACAATGTTTTCGTATTTACCTTAAAAGGCTTCATTACCAATCAGTAGGCTTTTATGCTTATATCCGAGAGTAACCATTGTATGGGATGGACTCGAAATTATAGACCGATTTTGCGCATTTACGAACTTGCCCTCACTTTTTACAAAATATGCCCAGACACCAAATTTCATCAATCTATGTACTACGCAAGTTGTGGAGGTAACATACAGACAAACGGTAAAACGGATGGGCATATAGACGGACATTGCTCAATAGAATTTTTGTTTTTGATTCTATGCATTTGTCTCCAAGTTGGAAACCATATTTTCTATGCATTTAATACTTTACAGAAACACATAAGACTCCCAGTCATAAATGACTGATGGTTATAAACAGTAATTAAATTTAAAAGGTAAAATTCAAATTAAAAAAAAAAATGATATAAAAAAAATGTAAAAATTATATTTAAAAAAGTCGACAATTATTTTTGGTAAATAACTACGCTTACTAACCAACGACCGGGCATCAGTTCCGACACTCAGCTATCGAATCTAAAATTTACGTGTGGTTAAATCCTGCATCATATCCCTTAAGGGTTCAGCGAACTATCCACTTGAAATAAATGTGCGGTTTTGCTACGGATAAGTTATAACAATTCCATAGTGCAAGATCGGGTTGCTTTGTATATCCAGTGACTTCCACGCTGTGTCTGCATAAGCCAGGATATTCGCCTTGGGTGTAGACCCATTTATTCAGCAAGGTATCCATCAGGAGAGTTCCAGCCTGCATTTCAGAATAAGCAAGGATGTTCGCTGTGTGTCAAGGTCCGTTTATACAGCGAAATATCCATCAGAGCAGTTCCAGCCTTCATTTCAGAAAGCCTTATTAGTTTTACCGCGCTGCTACACTCACACCTGATGCTATATAGTTGATTTCGATTCGGACAATAAAGAGCTGTCTTAAAACCGGCGAAGAGAGGGTTATTTGGTTTTCAAATAGTTCGATTTCTCTCCACAAACTCTAGCACAGACTGCTGATTTTTTGTATGAAAAATTCACATGGAACTGGAGATTTGCGTCTATTTTATTCTATATTTTTTTTATGTATTATCAGCATACAGGCCATAGCGTTTGGTAGTGTTTGCTTATTTTACCCTCTCAAACTGTTTCCACTTGATCGAGCTGGAAGTATTTAGGCTGTTACCATTACGCCAACACGGCGCAAGGCTTCGATGAAACAGACACAGTTTAAGTAGAAGCTCTCTTTTACAAACTGTGACAGCTTCAGTCGAAGGTCTAAATAAAAAGGATGAAGAATATTTTAGCACTTGCGATTTTATTTATTTTTATTTATTTTTTTTTAAGTATACAATTGATTGCGCAAAATATTCCTAGCTGAACAAATTTAAAATTCGATGCAAATTACTTAACATTTATTTGCCAATATGTTAATTGCAAGCAGTGGCGTTGCATTGCACACTAACGAAAATGCTAATGTATGCGTTTAATTACAAGCAATTACAATGGCAACAATTGGTAGCAACAACAATGTGTGGAATATTTTATTGGCGACTGCCTAACAACGCTGCTAAGCACTCCACAACGACTGCTAACTGCAACAAGAACATAAAACAAACAGAACACCAGAGCGTATGCAATAAACACCACAATACAATTACAAGTTTTTCAACAAGAACAACAACGCACACAATTGAAATAAACACTTATATGGCATTTGCATTGATATACAAAGTCAATGCGCAGAGGCAAAATTTGGCATACAAAAATTATAATACAAAAACTATAAAAAAAGAAAGAGAATGCAAGTAGCATAGTGCCAATTTGAATTTGAAATTGGCGTTGAACGTGGCATATAACGTGCAACCGAAATTAGCAAATTACAACTTGAATGTTGAAAGTTTGAAGAGCCTGTTAATTGAACTCGCTATCTAGATAGCTGTGATAACACGTAATAATTGGCATGCGAGTGCATGTATGCTGGCATGTGTGTGGATGTGTGTGTGTATGTGTGTGCGTTAGTACAGGCACAGATTGGCGCAATAATGAGGTACAAATTATGCACTGCAATCAGCGCAAGGTCAACAATTTGAAGTGCCCAAAACGTCAATACACAATACAGAAGCAAATGAGCAATAGCATACCTACAGGCGCAGCGGTTTTATAAGAGCCAGCTGTTCCCTCATGCACTCTGCACACAAGTACTGCATGGCACACTACTGGCAACAGCTCGCCTCACGTGTTTTTCTTACATTCCTTGCTGTCACTCCCAACTACCAGTGACGGCTTTTCAATAGACTTGACAAGATTCGCCGACCTGCCATTATTTATTTTTTATTTATTTTTATTTTATTTTAGTTATACGCAAGTGGTCTGCAGATCGGTGCATTTTGGCAAATGCAACCACGTTGTTAGTTAGTCAAATGTCATCGTTCTTCTTCAGCTTAAGCCACATACATACTTTGAGGAGCTTACCTATGTCACAAAGCTGCTATATAGCATGCTTAACACTGGTCATCCAAGCAATTGACAATCCAGTTCCAATTAAAGCCGGTTATTTTGTTTTAGACAGTCTTACCCTTGTGCATTTTTTTGAAGTCACATAATCTGTACAAGTATTTTATTATTTTTAACATAATTTCCACGTAATGTAATGGAACATCATATTGGTTGTATGCTCTGTGTGCGGTGGCCCATGCATATCATACCTTTAAATAGGAGACTGACGGGATAAAAGAACAAGTTTGACTATGAGAATATGTGTCTATGTGGATGAATGAGTTCGATGCTAACATTTCAAATAACTATTGTAGTAGGTATGCAAGTAAGTTCAGCAGTTTGTCATAAGCGAAATCGACCTTTTGTCCCGTTTCACTTATTTTTAGGGGCTCTGAATGGATTATCAGCTCAGCACACCAAGTTAGCACCTATGCTATTATTTGGTGTATACTGTGAATGCCTCATAAGAGGCGTACCGTGTCTCGAGGTAAATGTTAACAGCCGATAGACTACATCACCAATGAACGGAATATTTAACGTATACAAAGCTAAAGTGGCTGATACTGCCGGGCACTGATTCACGTAATATCAGTCAGGAGCCACCGCAGCATGCGATTAGCCTGGAACTTGTTTTTCATATGCAATTTGGGACTCTGAGATCCTTGACAGTTTTGTTTTTGGCAGGGGTCCGACAAAAGCCAGGCCTAGTTTAACAAAGTCTGTTCTTCTACAAGCATAACCTCGCCCTCGCAGTATATGGAAATTGCATAAATATTTTTGAGCATCTACTCTGCCTCTCGTAGCCAGTAGGCGTTGCTCTATGCACTCACCGAGCAGCGTACAAATTTTGCCGCATTGTGCCCAATATAAGGAAAACATGTTGATATTTGTTGTTGTTGTTTGTTTATTGAAAATGTTCCTCAGAATTGCCTTGAGTTTTGCGTGTAATCCTCAACAGTGTTTGCTCTAGCCGCTTTCCACTGGACATTGAGCTCAATGATAGCAGCAAGCCTTGCCTCTCATTTGTTTGCTGTGTTTGAAAAAATTCGATAAGCAATGTTCGGTGGGTTGGTTCATCTTAATAGATTTTTATTAATTGTCTTGTGTTTATGTTTTTCAAAATTATATTTTAATTTTTATTCTTATTCCTTATTTACCGATTTATTTCAATTATTTATGTGTATATATACGATAAACAGCATTTAAATAGTCTATTGGAATTATTTGAAGATATTTCGTAGCGAGAGCAGTCGGAGAAGCCAATAATCGGGAAAAATGTCTGAAAAGAAGGCGATGCCAAGTTATGTGAAATACATCAATGGTGGTCTTGCCGGCATGGGAGGGTCTTGTGTGGTGCAGCCACTGGATTTAATAAAGACGCGCATGCAATTGTCTTCTTCGGCAACGGGTGAGAAGGAGTATAAAAGTGTTCTTGACTGCTTCCTAAAGGTGGTTAAGAACGAGGGACCACTAGCGCTGTACAACGGCATTGGCGCGGGCCTTCTACGACAAGCAACGTACACAACAACTCGTATGGGTGTTTACCAGAATCTAATGGATATATACACGCAGAAGTTTGCCAGTAAGCCATCTGTGGCCGCCAGCATGGCAATGGGCGTAATTGCGGGCGCAGTTGGTGCGTTTGTTGGTACACCGGCTGAGGTGTGCCTTATACGTATGATGGCCGACGGCAAGCTGCCGCCAGAGCAGCGCCGCAACTATAAGAATGTATTTGATGCGTTGGGTCGTGTGGTGAAGGAGGAGGGCGTGTTGGCCTTATGGCGTGGCTGCACGCCGACAGTGATACGTGCGATGGTCGTGAATATGGCACAGTTGGCTTCGTACACGCAATTGAAAAGCTATTTCAGACAGTATTTAAATGACGGTTTCGGTCTGCATTTTGTTGCATCGCTCAGTTCCGGCTTCATAACCTGTGTTGCGTCCATGCCAATCGATTTGGCTAAAACTCGCATACAAAACATGAAAACCATCGACGGAAAGCCCGAATTCAGTGGTTCCATGGATGTTATCAAGCAAATTATCAAGAAGGAGGGAGTGTTGGCTTTGTGGAAGGGTTTTACCCCATATTTCTTCCGCGTTGGACCCCATACTATTTTGACTCTAGTCATTTTGGAGAACCTTAATAGAATGTATAACAAGTATGTGCTGGGCCAAGATACTGGCTCTAATCTGTGATTGGCTTAAATCAGCGGATACATGTTTGGAGTATGCCGTATGCTCACCGCTTGAATATTTGCGCTTGCCGTAGACGTATGTAGCAGTGCTGACGTATATATACACATAACCATCTATTTCTTTAGAACTGATTTTATGCATTTTTGGCATTGTACTAAAATAATAACAAAATTAATAACATGGACCAAAAAACAAAAATTTATAAGAATAAAAACTTAAGTATTATGGAAGCAATCATAAAAAATAAACAACAAAAAACTGTGTTGGACTTTATCAATCGACCGACTATATCTAATCATGTTATTCTCAAAATCATATCGTGATGAGAATATCTTCCTCTTGATATTTCAATATTCATCCGAATAAACTTTTTGTTTGCAGTAGAGCAGCATACCCGGGTAATGCTGACTACTCAATTATGCACATTAGTACATATATATATATATATATCCGATTCATTTCAAAATTTTATAAATTTATTTGTAATTTCAAAAATCTTCCAATTTTTTACTAAACACCCGGAAATTACGAAATAATTATATTAGGCGTGCCACTGAATATCATCTGAGAAATCTAATATTTGATTCATTAATCGCTTATATTCATGTGTGTTGAAAAATTCCTCTTGTAGTCTTTTCCACAATCGCCAATAAAAAGCAAAAGCAGCTCTTACATCAACCAACACCTATTCAACATTTTGAAATGATCAACCTGACAGCTCTATATCTACAACGTCTCTAAAATTGCGCTGTTAATAAGTGAGGAAGAAGAATTGACGCATCGGAAAGCGTATCGAAAACCGTTAAGCCCCACCGACCAACCTCTGACTGATGTTTAATGCATAATGCAATTAATTCATTTACGCAGCAGCAGCGAAAAATCTGCGCTAATTTATGGCAATGCAAACAACAGGGACAACAGCGACAATCATGAAAGTATTTAAATAATGCAACAAATGATAAAGTGAATTCATAACTAATTCTCACAGACAGAAAGGCAGACAGACAGTAGATCAGATGCTTGAATGCATAGAGTCAGGCCGTAGCGCTAACTATCAAGTGCATTGCATTGCAGCTAAAATTAATTGTTTAAACATTCAAACAGATTTTCTTGCTAATAAATTATATGTCAGGCATGTAATTAATTACTTTTATTTCGAGTCAGAAAAAATTAATGCAAATTATAAAAATGACAAACTAACAAAAAATAACAAATTGCAGGTCGGCATTTGCAATAAATTTACATTTAAACGATTCAAATAAACAATTGAAATATTCATTGTCGGCATATCAACTGATTGCTTTGAAAAGCACTAGAATTCATAATGCACTNGTTGCAATGACCTAGCGAACCTAGCCTGAGCTAGCCTAACCTAACATAGCCTAACCTAACCTAACCCAACCTAACCTAACCTAACCTAACCTAACCTAACCTAACCTAACCTAACCTAACCTAACCTAACCTAACCTAACCTAACCTAACCTAACCTAACCTAACCTAACCTAACCTAACCTAACCTAACCTAACCTAACCTAACCTAACCTAACCTAACCTAACCTAACCTAACCTAACCTAACCTAACCTAACCTAACCTAACCTAACCTAACCTAACCTAACCTAACCTAACCTAACCTAACCTAACCTAACCTAACCTAACCTAACCTAACCTAACCTAACCTAACCTAACCTAACCTAACCTAACCTAACCTAACCTAACCTAACCTAACCTAACCTAACCTAACCTAACCTAACCTAACCTAACCTAACCTAACCTAACCTAACCTAACCTAACCTAACCTAACCTAACCTAACCTAACCTAACCTAACCTAACCTAACCTAACCTAACCTAACCTAACCTAACCTAACCTAACCTAACCTAACCTAACCTAACCTAACCTAACCTAACCTAACCTAACCTAACCTAACCTAACCTAACCTAACCTAACCTAACCTAACCTAACCTAACCTAACCTAACCTAACCTAACCTAACCTAACCTAACCTAACCTAACCTAACCTAACCTAACCTAACATAACCCAAACTAACCTAACCTAAAATAACCGAATTACGAAAATTGTTACAGTTTCATTACTCAAGGCGTTCCCTTTATTTTTCGATCAGCTGATTTAAAGCCCATCAGTCATAGGCTGAGGTTATAATACATTTGTGCAATGTTGAGGAGAAGTAATGAACTTCTGAAACCAATTTCGATAATGCCGGTTAAGTTCTAGAAAGAGCTAGTCGGTCCCACAAGTCGTTTCCGATGTCGATGTGTTTTATCGACTGTTAAATGTCTATAAGTTCAGATATCTGCCATAGCACGTTAACACCTGATCCTACAGAAATTAGCTCAATACCCAAATGTCTCATCGCATGCAGCTGAAATTTGATATGAACGCATTTGCGATTAAACCGTTAAATTTGATCATTCGAATCATTCCAATTATTCCAAAACTTCGGTTTTCTTCCAATTTCATGATAATCGTCATAAAATCTTGGTGTTTCATCGCGTGTGGTAACGAATTGGGGAATTGTCATATAAACGTTTATTACAGAGAAATCCCTCAATGATTTTGGGTAACTCCCGTTGAACTTTTATTGGTAAGGTCACGAAAATTTGCTTTTGAGACATGTGTTTTAAAGCACGTTACTGAAATTTGGTATTCAAGCGTTTTAATTGTTGCTATAACATTCTACAATGGAAGTATAATAAGTTTATAAATTCAGGTACCTCCAACAGGCGTTTAATCCATGATTTCAATTAGTTGCGTAAAATGGGTGTGCTCCTCAGAAGTTACTAAAATTTGGTATTGCAGCAATATTTTGACGATTGCATATTATGAAGTCCATTTTCACCGAGAATTACGTCGTATCTGTTTCCATTGTCACCTCTTGGAAGAGATTACTGATAATCAACTGATCATGCATGCACAAATTAGGAAATTTCCAATATATATGGTGAATTTCTTATTTGGAATTTTAATAAATTTGTTTTCCATGCAACGGTACAGCTAATTTTTTATATACGTCACCAATGAAATTAGAAAAGTCCAAAAAAAGTTTTGACGGTACGTTTGTAAGCCACAGAACGAGTGATCGGGGACCTATCAAAATACATACCGATATGAGCAGCACACAAGAAATTATCTAGCTATCTCTGACCAACCATCGCTCCGTCTGTAAGCAAAAACGAGAAAGAAGAAGTTGAGCTAAACATACGACATTCGTCTCACACATTAGAGGGANAAATGTGAGAAACTTGATTTTGATTTATATCAGCCCTTTATTTCGGTTACCTATAGTACAGCTCATTATTCAAAATTGGCGCGTTTACAATACTGGAGGCATAAGGAATACTATTTCGTTATTAAGCGAAAATTCATAACACATAAGTCTGTTCTAAAAATGGTTGTGCTTAAATAAAAATCAGAGGTACCTCCAGAACAGTATGTTCTCAATAGAGGCTTTAAATGAAGAATTACCTGCAGATATCATGTAAATTTTTTTATATTTCAGAACTGAGTGAACTTATATATAGTTAGTCAGTGCACCACAAATGAGTAAGACTGGTGTACAATCAGAGATACCTCCAGTATACCTAAGTATACGNGCTAAGTATACAGAATCCGGGTTTTGAAGTTAAGTTAACTATAAAAATTAATCAAATTCAATGAAATTTTATTACTGAGTGATGATTATTATGATCAATGTGTATAGAAATGAGCAATATTAGATGACCATCAGAGGTATCGCCAGTACACCTATGTGTACCGAATAAAGGGTTTAAGACAAATCTGCTCAGAAAAATTAATCACGTTCAACGAAATTGTATTTCTGGGCTATCATAATTGTGATCAATGTGTGTACCAAAAATGAGTAACATTTAATGAAAATGAAAAAGAGGTACCTTCAGTACATCTATGTGGTCCCAAAATAGAATTAACAAAATTTTGTTAGAAAAATTAATCAAATCCAATGAAATTTTATTATTGAGTTATCATTATTATGAACATTGTGTGTACCAATATTGAGCAAGATCGAACAAAAATCAGAGGTACTTCCGGTTCACCCATCTGAGGTGGGTTTAAGACAAATTTGCCCAGAAAAATTGATCAAGTTCAACGAAATTTTATTACTGGGTTATCATAATTATGGTCAATGCGACCAAAAATTCACATGAATGGATGATATANACAATTATGGTCCATGCGTCCAAAAATTCACATGAATGGATGATATACCTTCGTGTGGTTTCGAGCACATTTGGAGAGAAGAATTATTCTAAATATTTTGGGAGTGACGTGTTACTCACTGTCGGTGTAATACCGACTGTAACAGTCTTACTTTTTTTTTTTGTTTCTTGTTATTTCTTGGAAAAGAAACGGACTGCTCAAGGAAGAGTCGAGAGTCGATAAACTCGTATACGGCAAAGCGACAGCTTCATTGTGACGTCCAAATTTTAGAATCGCAATCTTATGCATAATTTGCAAACGATGTTATGATGAATTGATGATGCGTTAATGACAGCGAACTGACAAATTTGTCTGCTCGTCTTAAATGGGCAATAGCTTTGTATTTTTATTTCGCACATGACACAATGATCTAACATTTTTCAATGGTTTTGAAATTTTGAAAATTTTTCGAATATATTATAATTTTGTATTTTTTTTTTTCTATTTAACCCTTTTTATCTGCTTGTTATTGCAATTGAGTTGTGATTAGTTAGCAGCGACACTAATTAATTTTCAATATACTTTTCAAGCTAGTCATTTTGAAAACCCAACATTGCCAACGAGAACAGCTTCGCTTTTTCACACTTTGTGCATAATTTTCGCCCTCTAGAGTGCAACTGACATTTAGTTTTTCCACTTTACATATTTTCTTCTGACTTTGCTTTTGCTTAACCTTTTTTGTTTTTTGTTTATTTTATTTTATTTTATTTTTTGTTTTTTTTGTTTTTTGGGTTTTTTGTTGCTTTGAGTGCAGTGGGCATTAGCTTGTTCGCACACATGCAAACAACCCATATACAGCGCATCGCATTTATGTCAATTTGCGTTTATTTATTAAACATTACTTTGTGTTATCTTGCTTCCATGCAATTATTTTATATATTATCTGTACACTTTTTATGATACTAAGTTATTATCAGCATGATCTGCAGCACATTTGATTGAATTTTTCTTTTTTTTTTTCTCTTTCTTTTTTCTTTGGCTTTGAACGCTTTTGTAAGGCGCGCGCATTAACAGACGCCAGCAGCAGACACGAGCTGCAAGATTCTCGCATGCAAGCGCTGGTAGCGCACATCACTTTGAGGGTGATATTTAGCATGCGATAATTTCGCTTGTAAGCGATAATGTGATAACTTATGGATGCAATCTTAAGCGTTAAAAAAATGTGTAAATAAAACATAGTTACAATAAATAAAAGAGTAAATTAAGTAAATTAAACAGTATAGCAGGCACAAATAAACCGTAAAGCGTTTTTCTAATAAAAATGATTTCAGCACGGCCCTCGCATGCTGTCTGCCAGCTCTGTTAAAGCTTATCAGTTGGTTTTAAGCAGCGCGATCGTGCGGTTCGTGTTTGTCTCTTTAATTCAATTGAAAAATTAAAAAAAAAAAAAAAAAAAAAATATCTCAAAAAAAATTACTATTATTAGTGTTGTTGCTGCGATTTTTCTTAAACAATTATTTATGCTCGCACACCGTTGATACTGTGCTACTATACATTCCAGTGTTGTTGTTTGTTTAATATTTTTATATTGGAAATACAGCCGGTGTTTTCGTTTAAAATTTTAATTTTTTTTTTGAATTTTTTTTCCAAGAATTTAGTACTTGAACTACTAAATATTAGCATCACGTCGGTTAGCTTGTATTCCATGAATTTTCTTCAACTATTTTAATTAAAATGTATTAATTTGTTTTTTTTTTTATTATTTGCATTATTTCCTGGCTTTAATGCTTAGGTTGCGCGCTTCTAATTAATATATAAAGCTAAAAATTCAAATAAATTTCCTAAATGCGCCATCCAATCAATACTCATCTAAAAAAACCACAAAAAAGTCATTAAAAAAATTAGTAAATGCAATTTAGTGCTTTTAAAACAAATTTAATTTTGCAAAGCCCTTTTTTATCTGCTGGTTGTTAAGATATCAGTGCTTATTAACAACATTTGCATTTCAGTATACGAATTACTAAAACAGTGCACAGCTAAATGACAGCAATTTCAACTACATTCGATAAGAGCTTTGCTGCCTGCGTTGTTGCTGCCACCATTTTATTGGCACTTCATGTAATAATTTCGTATATATATATTTTTTTATTCTTATTACATCTAAATTTAATAAACATTCTATTATATCCCGTATCATTGGCATTTTATGAAAATGCAAACAGCATGCTCACAAGGTGCCAATAAAATGTTCCAACATACGGAGCGGCTGTATGGCGAAATGGCGATCGCGCAACTGTGCCCGCTACAAAATACATGAATTGAACATTTTTTTCGTTCGCTCAGAGCATGCTCTAAAAAACTCTCCAAACAAAATTTAATAATCAGAACGCAAATTATTTTTTAAATCTATATAAAGACCATCATTTCAAAATAATGAAATTAAATTATTAAAACAAAAATAAAAAAAGAACGCTGGATAAAGTTTAATTCAAAAATAGAAAAATAAATTTTAGATCTTTACAACTACTTAAAAAAAAAAAAAAAATGATTTAAAATTTAAAAATAATTGTGTTGTATGTAATTAATAATAATCATTAAAATAAAATTATCTTGCCAAACCTGTACGAGTCTTAAGAGAAAAGAGTGCATATTCTTTTTTTAAAGCTGAATAAGCACCACAATTTCAAAATAATTAAGTTAAAAAAGAATAAATAAATAAAAAAAAAAAACAGAACACTTAATACAGTTTAATATAAAAACTGAAAAATAAATTTTGGATCTTATTACGAGTCTTAAGAGAAAAGAGTGCATATTCTTTTTTTAAAGCT
>JXOS01000467.1:5129-15276 GCA_001015075.1 Cirrula hians
AAAAAAAAAAAAAAGGAATAAAGTTCTTTGAAAAAAGAAGGCAAAAGCAATTAGCGCATTGTGAGTGAGCGTGGCATGGGCAAACAGTTGCAATATTTTGATTTCTCAATGTGATACAATAAAGTGCCACAAGCAGCAGCTGCAGAGCTGCCACAATAGCGCTAGTAAATATTAATATGCCGGTGTGCGCTGGAAATTTAGGTCAAAGTTCAAAGCATCTTCAATCGGCGTGGCCTGCTTGTTGTGCCACTGTGCATGTGCTTCTCTCTGTGTGTGTGTGCATGGGTGTGTGAGTTTATGTGTGTGTGCACGCGCACATGTTCGCAGCAGACACTCGTAAATTTAATGCCTTGCATGCTGCCACAGAACTTAGCAGCTGCGCTTGTGTTCGCGCGCAACCCCTTGCGCCGCTGGCAAGAGCTTTCAGCGCACTCACGCTAAAAAATATTTTCGATTTTTATTTTCAAGTGTACTTTGTTTTGCATATCACTTTATGCACGCAGCAAGTAGCACACCAGCGCGCAAACGCTAATGCCTTTGTTTATGCATTTGATGGAGCGTCATGTACCAGCCCAGCCAGCCTAATTGACAAGTTTTTGTGCATAATTTACCAGCCACTATCAGTGGCAGGGCCAAGTGAAGCCGATTTACACACACAGCGCTGAGCTGGTTTTAAGGTAAACGGCGTTAATAGCCACAACGTGGCATTACTGACTATGACAGCTTCGGAAAAGTTCAGCGCTGCTCAGGAAACAACGGCTGCATGAGGTTTGATAACGTGTTATTGGAAGTTGGCATACGATGACACTTAGACAACAAGCTCCAGCCTACAAATATCACCCAGCCGAAGGGAACTTTCCGCAAATGTGTTATTAATACTAAAGACGTTTGGAAGTTGAATATAGTGGACTTGGCGGACTGGCCGCCTTATGCCACTTCTCTACTCTAAATGAGGGGTCCAACTGGAGTGACAGAGCAGCACCCCAAGTTGGAACCCTTCGTAACCTATAGTTTGTACTGTGTGGGCTGCCTGGAAACCTACCATAGTTTGGTATGAAGCCTAGTTTGGAGGCGTTAGAAGGGTTTGTGCAGATTTATTAAAAAATTACAGCTTTATTGTGCAAAATTGGTTGTAAATTTAATGGCTATTACTAGTCATTACTTTTTTCCACCTTCCCCATAATTACCCGAACCCGTTGTGAAAAAAATTCCAGCTCTTTGACTGATCCAAATTTTGACAACATCTTTTATGGAGAAGTGCTGGTCAGTCAAACCATGTTGCAGCAATCAAAAAAGGTGATAATCCCATTTTATCAATAAGTTTTAACTGACGCCGCAACAAGTGTCCGAGTTTTATTTTGTTGGCATAAAACCGTGTCAAGTCTTGCAGCCGTTATTCAAGCATTAATTGCAGACGGTAGACTTAGCCCTCTTATAATACACCACACCCAGCTGATCCCACCAAATACAGCGCATGATCTTTTGGCAATGAGTATTCCGCTTGGCAGTTGCCAATGCGGCAAGACCGCGGCTACCATACGTTGGCCGCTATTTTGGATTATAGCAATGGACCCACTTTTCTTCGCCACTCACTATGCGCTGCAAAGAACCTTTCGTTTTTTCCGTTGCGGAGGTTTTTCGCAAGTCAAAAACAACGTTCAACGTCTCGTGGTCGCAGTNCCCTTTCGTTTTTTCCGTTGCAGCAGTTTTTCGCAAGTGAAAAAACAACGTTCAACGTCTCGTGGTCGCAGTTCACACGGCACCCAATTTCTTACCTTTTAGCTCATTCCCATTGCTTTTAAACCAGCGCAAATGTCAGATTCAATAACTTCAAGTATTTATGCGAGTACCTCTTGCCTTTGTGATGAATCTTTATCGCACCTTGCCTCTATATCTCCAAACTAACATTTGTTTGGCGCTCCCATTTCCAAATTGCCGCTTTTAAATCATGCAAACCATTTCTGACACGTTCGTTCAGCATGATCACCATAAATATTCATTTCAATACGATCACTTTCTTTCAGCTTACTTCGTCGCATTGATGCAATTCATACATTTTCAGAGGAAGCCGCTACACTTCAGCGAAATGAGAGATACTGCAAAAAGAATGCTATGATACCATTTCAAGAAATTTAAAGCCGGAAATGATTACGCATTATATAGTTAACACAAACCCGTAATTAGTCCATTCTATGATTGATGGTTTCGAAAACGAGAAAGTATTAAAAATTGATTTTTCTGGGTACATCCTGAATCATGGTCATTATTGCTTATCAAATAGTTCATATATATTTCAACTTGATATCAAAATTTCATTTACAAATGTTGGCTTATGTGATCATATTGACATACGAGCTGGTAGTATGAAAGAGTTTTAGTCCGTATCGACCACATTATCATCTGATGAAGCTCATGCTCAGATGATGAATATTGTATATTCCTGTTGAAGTAATTATGAAATTTTATTGACTTTTATTGTCTCTCAAACCCGCAAGTTTATGCACTACATCATCAAGCTGAAAAAGTTTTATATTAGCTGCTCGTCACGTTTCGCAGCAAAGACTTTGTAAGATCCGTTAGAACCTACATGACACATTAATTATATCAAAGTGTCATTTCAGAGCACCTTATGGTATTTCTAGAATTTTTAACATAACATGATGACGTAAACGGGATCCCTATTACGTGCATTTAACGTGATCTTAACAGCAAGAGGAAGATGGTGCGTTTCTATTTGCCTCTCCTGTCAATAAATTTGACTTAGGGAAGATCGTAAAGATCTGGTCGATAGAAGGCTTGCTCATAAAATTCGAACAGCTGCGACCTCTCACACAGCCCACTTTACAAGAGCTTCGAAACGATATTAAGCAGACTTACCGCATAATAGTTGGAGACGTTCGTGCAGCAGGCACGGAGTAACCTACGGCGCCAACCATCGATATGCTTTTCAGTGACTAAACTTTAAAGAAGCCAGCACGTATGCAATTCATGAACTCTCTACAACAATTTTGCATAAAGCGACTTGGACGGCATATAGCAGCCTCGTTATATTTGAGCAGCTGGTAGGTGTTCGATACTTGCTAACGGTCAGTTGGTGGGGCCATTTATGCATTTTGTAAAGTTTTGCACTTGTGATAGATATTTCATTGGCTGAATTGCCAAACGTCAATGTCAACATACAAATTATAGCCGCCATAGACCAAGTGAACTCGTGGTAGCGATTGCCAGATTACACTCCTGGTCGTTGGGATTTTCCGCTATTGAAACAGTGCACCGTTACAAATTTTAATGGAATTTTGTAGCCTTATTTCTGCTACCATGCATTTTAACTTGCTCAAACTGTACCTGCATGACCCTTTTTTAATTTAATTATTTCCCTTCTAATGATGGGTGTGAATTGGGCTAATCTGCTGATATTTCAGTATTCCAGTTCAGCCAATTCCTCAACTAATGTTTGGTCCAGGAGTTTCTGGATGGTTCTGGCCTGAGCTGTATAGCTGTACAGTAGATAATCAGTGGTGACTTCATCTTCCTCGTCATCGCAGTGTCGACAAACTTCTTGCATGAGTTGAACCTTTAGGCGTGTTGACTCTTCGTAGGTTTTTCCTTTT
Organism: Cirrula hians; assembly: GCA_001015075.1. Lineage (NCBI taxonomy): Eukaryota > Metazoa > Arthropoda > Insecta > Diptera > Ephydridae > Cirrula > Cirrula hians. The sequence goes on from JXOS01000467.1 coordinate 8,741, forward strand.
TTGCTACTATTTGCGCAGTAGTTTGACTATATCGCATATGTCATTATGTACGTTAGCGCTACGTATTCCAATGTTGTTGAAAAATTGGTCCACCTCCAGATTGTAGGTCTGGTTTGGTTGTTTCGCGTTGTTATAGTGCTGTAATGACGTCTGGGAGAGCAGCTTCCCTCCTTGGAAGGTCGTCCGCTACGCAGTTACCAAAGCGGTGAGGTACTCAAGTTACCTGTATACCCTGTTTTCAATGGGTTTCTTATGTAGAGATACGTTACAGGATTTAACCATCTGAGCCTTGACGAAAGCTGAGCTCAAGACTCGTACCGCAGTTTGGCTGTCCATAAAAATTTGGATATCCTTATATAATACCTTACTCTCAGTCAGCATGTCTACGGTTTCTTTAGTGGCATGTATTAGGCACTCAGGGCATAACTGTAGCTCAGTAGTGGGAGTATGCCTAGTTTTACATACAGTGCCTTCGGGGGTATNGGGCATAACTGTAGCTCAGTAGTGGGAGTATACCTAGTTTTACATACAGTGCCTTCGGGGGTATTGTTTTAAGATATCATGTAATCGTGAGGTATGCCAGACGCTGTACTTTTTCTACACCACGTGGCCTGCTTTTGTAGCCAGCACTTTTTTATTCGATAGCCCTCCACCTCACGACTGTTTCGTATTTATTTATTTAATGTGTACTTTAATATATTTATTCCGTTATCTATTTATTTAATTTATATTATTTATTTAAATATTTTTTAGTTTATTTATATATTTCCTTACTTATTTATTGACTTATTTATTTATTTACGTATTTATTAACTAATTTATATTTTTATTTATTCATTTATTTACTGATTTTTGTTTATTTTTATTTATTTATGCATTTATTAATGTATTTCTTTATTAAATTTTTTATTTGTTTATTTATTCATCAATGCATTTATTTATTTATATAATTATTTAATAAATTAGTTTATATATTTTTGTATATTTTATGTTATTTATTTTTTTTTTTTTTTTTTTTTTTATGCACTTTTTTTTATTTTTTAAATTTTTTATTAATTTCTGTTTTTAAATCACAATAACTTTTTACGGAATATTTTATTTTTATATATANTTAATCCATGTTTTTATTTTTTATTTATCTATTAATTTATTTATTATTTGAATCTATTCATTATTTGAATCTATTCATTTAATTTTTTATTACTTATCTTTGTTTTTATTTATTTACATTTTTATTATTTATCTTAGTAAATATTTAATTGATTATTGATTTATTAATTCGTTTAGCGAGAAGCAGTTTATATTCCATCATTAGATGGATAGCTGGCAACAATGGCCTTTGCATCGCGCCTTGTTTTTTGATCTTGACACCTGAAATATATATATTTATATTTTATTATATTTATAATAAGTGCGTAGACAACAAAATTTCGAATTGAAAAGAAAAATAACTTATTTAATTACATACATTAAACAAGTACGAAATTTACAGTCGGCTTAGTTCGACAGTGAGATACACGTCGCTACGAAAATATTTAGTATAATTGTTCTGGCAAAACCTTGTCAAAACCCTCTTTTCAGGCGACATAGACGTACTTGAGATATTTCCCAGTTTCATCCAATCATTTCCATTACTGGTACGCACATTGATCATAATTAAATAAATAATCTATATAAAATATCTTTGAACTTAATTGAATTTAATGTTAATTTTTCTGGTCGTATTTGCCTACAAACCCACTCTTTGAATCGCATTGCTGTACTGGATGTACCTCTGATTTTCATTCAATATTGTCCATTTTGCAAACACACTGGAATATCATGCTTAACCACCTAATTTCATTGCAAAATACCAGGCTGTAGCAGTCCAAAGGCTTAAATTTTGAGTAAAGACGTGTAATGGAGGTACCCGTAATATTGTTTCGATCATAATCAAATTCATACTTCGATCTCACATTTTTTCATACAATATATGTGTCATATTTCGTTAATCTCCCTCAAATCCTTCACTGTAGGTTTACCTTACCGATAGACGGACATGGCATGTTCAATTCCTTATCAGATTACTTGTTCGGGGTGGAAAAACCTTCCGTCTATACTATACACTATACACTTGACCGATTTCATTCGCGACGTGTATAAAAAATGTTCACTGCTTTCAAACAACATTGGTGACCTCGGTAAAAGCATAAACTGTCCGGAATAAGTTGAAGTTCCAATGAGAAAATATTCATAACGCTGTAGCAATTGTACGCTAAATGCTGTCAGCAACCCCATATGTATGCAACATATCTTTATTTCTTAGGTAAGACACTCACTGGCTGTTCGAAAACAGTGCAAGTGACAGTAAAACTATAAATAACGCTATGCATGCGCGAGCTAATAACAACTCAACGCCACAAACCATCAATTACGCATGCATTCGAATGTACAAATGTGATTTAGCGCTCATACGTTCTGGTGGCCCTTAAATAAAATAAATTCTCAACGTCATATAACGACCGCAAAGGCCACAGCAACAGCAGTAGTACAAGGCTTGAGGCGCAGCAAAGATTTCTCACTCGTTCGCTCGCTTGCGTGCTCTTAGCTCAGGCACATGCAATTGCCACACATAGCTGCTCAGCATTTAAATTTGTCATTATAATGTTTATATTGGGAATTGTTCTGGTGCCTAGCGCGCTGCCAAGGTTTTCTTTTATATTTTAATACACTCACACACCCATACACAGGCGAGTTATCGCTTGCATGCGATGTCGTGCTGTGCAACACAATTATTACAAACAGTTATGTGACGATGTGTCGTACACACACACACACACACACACACACACACACACGCTTAAACGCTTACAGCGTTATGAAGGTACACACACACGTACACACAGACTGTTAGAGCTTTACAGGCAGCAGTGTGCGAGCGAGAAAGAAGTTGAGCAACAATTTTTTGCAATTTGTCAGCAATTTGTGTTAAAAACATTTTATTTTATGACAAGCACTACACCTTTGGGACACATACATAACCATCCGCACACACTCACGCATACACCATTCAGACACACACACACACACACATATACACATACACATACGTGCACACATTGCAATGCAACAATTGTGTTAAAACGAAATGCTAAACGATTTCAAAGCAGCCTTAACTGCAAAACGAATCAAATGAGCAAAACACAACAACAAAACGAAAACGGTACGGCAAACGCAGCAAAGCGGGAACTGCAAAAGAGCAACAACACGAATATGAGGCAAACCAGCAACGGTAAGCTCTGCGCTGCGGCTAGAGCGAGGCAAGTGCGTGGCATGCAGGCGAACGCGCACAGCTGTAGCGCAGCGGGCATGATGGTGAGGCAGCAATTGTCTTGCAACAAAGTCAAACAAACATAATATGATTATTGCTTGGGATGTGCTGGGTGTATGGCAAGCCAATGGCAATAGATAAACCAGCTAAAGCGTAAGTCAATAAACCTTTGCTGCCAGCGCCGTGCTGTGTGCGCACTTTGGCTGCTTACTGGGCATGTGTGTGTGCGTGTGTGTGGCAATAGCTTGGCTTGTTGCTGGCAATGCCATTGAATTCATTTTGCGTGCCATTTATTTTGCCTATTTTGCTTTATGCCGATTTTTTTGCTTACCACGCCTTTTACTTAGCTCCAATACCAGACTTCCTGCGCCCACTTTGCCGCTTACTTAGCGCAAAACTGTCGCTGCCGACTTGGCCACCGCAGCGCATTCCAGCGCGCATTGCATAAAATTAGTAACGCCAATTACAGCACGGCACATCAGCTGCACGCAATTTGTATGCAAATGCTTGGCAATGAGCGCCATGCCAACAAGCTACGCATTTGCATAACTCAGCAACATACCAGTCAGAGCATGAGGCAAGGTTCTCGTATTGAATTGCAATTATAGTCAAAATAGCCACGTGCACGGCGATAGCAACGAACACCTTGCCTTCGGAACAGTAAGAAGAAAGAATGTTCATGCCTGTTGCTGCGGGCTCCACATAGCACGCAGGTAAACAAAGTACCTCGAGAGTTGCTGNAGAACAGTAAGAAGGAAGAATGTTCATGCCTGTTGCTGCGGGCTCCTCACAGCTCGCAGGTAAACAAAGTACCTCGAGAGTTGCTGATGCATAGCACCTGATAAACACACTATAGCTCTCAATTCTCCACTTCCGCTGCAGCATTTGGAACAAAAGACACTCTTAAAATTTAACCTTATGCGATTGTTGATCATATATTTCTATTCGTTGCACTCAAAAATTGATTAAATTCTTCTTGATGGACGATTTCAGTTCAGCGCCGAGTGTTTTTGAACATGCTTATGAGCCTTGAGTTGGCTGTGCTTAACGCCAATGTTTTGCTAAATTCAGTTGTCCCTGCGCAAAGCCATGAATTTCTCTGAAAACAAATTCTTGCTTGAAGTGTCCATTTTTAAAATTCATTGCGTTCCAAGGCCCGCTTTGTGGAACACCACACTAAACATCACGTAGACAGTTCAATACAGTACAGCAGGACTTCACTTGTTGTGCTATTGCAAATTTTCCAACCATGTTCAGGTTTATGACTAACGCACGCAATTGTTTATTAGAACTTGAGGTAGGCCTTTGCCTCAGTAAGCCCGCCTCGCAGTATTGTCGCTTAGGTTTATGAAGAAAACCACAAGTGGAACTCGCCTTCCAGTGCTGAGGAGTGCCATAATTGCAGGAACTGCTAGGGTCCTGCTTGTCACACCAGATTTTTAAGTACAATGTGGAAGAGTTTGTGCCTACCTTAAGCTTCGCTTCACTACCACTATGCTCCACTTCACTTATCTGAGGAATATTCAACACCAAAAAATGGGGAATTTTGATAAACATTTGATGTTTTTTTGGAATATTTATTGTTTCAACCAAATTTAATAAATTTTAATTGTTAACTAACGGACATTGAAATTCAACAGCACTTGGCTATACATAATTTCAAATTATTAATTTAAACGTCAAGCTGCACCTTCTCTACGTTCCACACAACATTTTTTTTACTGCTAGGTGCAATATTTCACTTGGCCATATATAACAGCAAATAAATATCTGTTAAGCTCAACCTTCCCCTAAACTGCGCTGCACATTACATTCTTGTGGCTCAGACTACATATGAGCCACGCTTCACTCAAGATTTTTGAGTAGCACAGGATGTTTGTATACTGCTAAGCGCAACCTTTCACTTGGCCACACATAACACCAAATGATTATCATCGAAGGTCAACCCAATCCTAAGCTACGTTTAGCACTAGATTCTTAGGTGAACTGGGGCACAACCTATAACTGAGCCACAGTTAATTTCAAATATTTAGGAAAAATCAACTTCAAACAAGTTTCACGTACAACGTAACACAACGTACCACAAGGCTTTACACATTACCAGAATTTTTTTTGTTCAAAAATACTCAGCTTAAATTTGACCCACAAANTAGGCTTTACACATTACCAGAATTTTTTTGTACAAAAATACTCAGCTTAAATTTGACCCACAAATTGTACGATACCAGTAGGTTATCCATTCTAGTCAATTTTTAGGTGCTTCGAGGATCTGTTCTCTCCCTGGCTACGCTTCACACCAGTTTTAGAACAACCTTGAGGAACAACCTACCATTAGCTTTGTATCACATCAATATCTTAGGTAGTCTGAAACTCAGCCCGCCATTCAGCTACGCTGCACACCACAATTTTGGGTTATAATTGCCCAACTCCGAATCATAGGCAACTTATTGTAAGCATCAGTTTTAAACCCAATTTTTGCGTACAACTAAGCTCAACATTTCGCTGGAGTCCCCGAACACCCGCTGCATGAGAACACCGAGTGTCAGCCATCCCAAAAATATGCTTCACACTGAATCATTGACTACTAAGAACCTCCCCTAAGGCTATACAAAACTTGAGATGTTTGGGAACTATGCGCACCTACGTAGTTCAAACACACCGTACAGCTAGGGATCAGGGTTGACCATATTCTGTCTCTCCTCCTTTTTATTTGACTTTTTAACTTTTTAGAATACAATTTCTCCCATTCCCTTCGTCACCATACGAGACAGTGCCGCCAACTAATTGAAATCAAAGTCAGCGTCAATTATCATAAATTTCCCAGTTTTATCTTTAAGATAAGGAGAAGTTTAGAATCGCATAATGCGCAAATTCGTTTCTTCAGCTTTATTTTAAAATCTAGAAGAAATTTAGCAATTGCATTAACTGATTAGGTCCTTCTTTGTGTTCCAACTTTTCAAACTAGAAGTAGGTTTCAAAATCAACATAAAGACAAAAGTAATCTTGATCGATATTTTTTACACAAAATATGAGCATGAAGCCAACTGTTAGTATAAAAGACAAATGACCAAAAAAAAAAAAAAGAATGAGGATTGGATAGAATCGTATTGAAATGAATTATTTTATAGATACGACAGTGTTACCAATTTAATGATCAAAAAGGTTTTACATCAACAGTCGTAGACTTTGCAATTCTATTTTGATATTTTTTTTTTTTTTTTTTTTT
>JXOS01000467.1:15327-42803 GCA_001015075.1 Cirrula hians
TTTTTTTTTTTTTTTTTATAAAATATCTCACTTAAAGTCAGCATCCGTGTAGACTCAAAAATAAAAAAATAAAAAAATATTAAAATTCACACTAAAACGCATTTGGAATTATTTTTCATAATATCTTTCTTTCATTTATTATTCAGGATATACAGGGTAGTGTTCGCCTTTTAATGTCTGAACCAGTTTCGGTAAACGCATTATACAGACTTTGCTATTCTTTTTCTGTGAAATTTTTTAAATTGAAATAACAATTAAACTCTTCGGAAGTATAACGGACAGTATTGCCAACTTCACAACAATCAGTCAGTTTTGACAGTCATGTAATTGACATTACTCTTTCCAATGTTTAAATCTAGAGACAGCATCCAAAATGGTATAACCAGCTTCACAAAAAAGGACTTGTGAATGCGTTAATGTTGACTTTTTCAAATCAAGTCACTTAAATCATTGAGTTAGCATAGAAAACAGTGCTACCAACTTAACAAACAAAAACGTGAAGGTTTTGAAATAATTTGAAACCTTGAGTCAGTATAGCAGACAGCGTTCGCGAAATAAGATAAAACGTCTCATTTAATTGAGTTTTATAATTAAATTTACTTGATCCCCGCAGTCCGTATAGAAAACAGCGTTCCCAACATTAAAAAAAAAAAGATTTAGCGCGATTTTCCGTTGAATTTTTCAGTTCACTTGATCCCTAGAAACTGTTTACTACTACATTCATAAAGACAAGTGTATTTTTTTAAGTTCAAGTTCCTTGCTTTAACTGTTTTATTTTTATGTTGGTAATACTATTACTATCATATGCGTCAAATTTTACATGAATATCATCATTAGTCACATGGTTACGCTTGCTTATTCGAAAGGACTAAAATGGATGTTGGCGATTTTTGAAATTTCTGATTTTGCTGAACAAAGAAGTCTCATTAAATTTTGTTAGGGGATTGCAATATAAGCCGCCAAAATGCCAGAAAGGTTGCAAAGGGCCTTCGCTGAATCGACTATGTCACAGCAAAATTTTAATTAATACTTCAAAGACTTCAAAGAAGGCAGATGACGTCTTGAAGACTAGGAACGCTCCGGACGATCATCAACGGCAAACGATGAGCTACACGTAAGGAAAATCAAGGAATTGGTGCTCGAAAATTATCGATTAACAATGAGAGACCTCTATATAATTGGCATTTCAATTGAATCAGTTCAAACAATTTTTAAGGATCAATCGGGCCTTAAAAGTCATATCTCGTTTGGTGCCAAAAACACCGAAAAGATGATTTCTTACTATCAGCACGTCTACTAACGCATTATTACGAGAGATGAGGATTGGATCAATGCTTATGAGCTGGAAACACCCCAACAATCTTGTGAGTATCGTGCAAAAGGCGCGGCTAGCCAAAAATATCTCGCCAAAGTCGCTCAAAAATCAAGATTATATTGTCAGTATTCTTCGGCTATTTTAGAGTGGTGCATTATGAGTTCCTTCAACAGGAACAAATTATTCATAAAGAATATTATTTGAGTGTTATGTATCGTTTGCATGAAGCCAGATTTATGAAAACACAACTCCTGAGTTCTGCACCACAATAATGCACCGCCTCACACGGCATTGAAAATTCGTGACTTTTTCGATAAAATTGCACTCATTTCATTTCGCAACCACTTTATTCAGCTGACTTATATCCAAGTATACTTTTGTCTATTTCCCAAACTCAAAAGACCACTCCGGGGACACCGCTTTGAATTTTCTGAAGGGATCAAATGTGAATCGCTACGTGCTTTGAAGGGTGTACCAGGAAATCAATTTTTGGTATGCATCGAGGAATGAAAAAAACTTTGGCATAAGTTGATTGTATCAGAGAGGGAATACTCCGAAGGGGATGAAATTGCTTTCGATAAGTAAATAAAGATTTTTTTTTATTATAACAAAATTCACCTTACTTCTTGAACACAGTAGTATGTATAAAACTTACCTTTGCAATTCAAATTAAATGTAGAGTCCGCATAAAATACACTATTGCGAACGTTACAAAAAAAATCCTTAATCCTGTGATTTAATTCAGACTTTTAATTCGATTTCAACTTAGTGGCAGTATGGAAAATATTGTTATCACCTGAACATAAAAGAGTCAGATCAGAAAACGGGTTTTTCAACATACCATAACAAAAAAAAGTTTGCGTGTCTTTTTGTTGACTTCTTTAATTCAGAAACAGTTGGCTACACTGTTTTCTATATTGACTTCTTTAATTCAGAAACAGCACTACCAAAACAAAATAAAAAAAGCTGAAGCTCTTCTTTAAGTTGACTTTTGCAATTCAGTACAGTCAACTTAAAGATGAGCTTCGGCCTTTTTTTTATTTCTATTTTGTATTGGTAGTGTTGTTTCTGAATTAAATAAGTCAATATAGAAAACAGTGTAGCCAACATAACAAAAAAATAAGGCTAACCGTGTCTTTTACTTGGCCGATTCAATTAAAATGGAACAGAAAATAGTGTTGCCAACTTAACAAACAAACAGCCGCTATCTTTTAGTCGATTTTTTCAAGTCATTTTGAAAAAATGAATACTGCTCACAGTTTCGCAGCACTCTTTGAAACATCTCATCGAGCTGCTGGGCTACGAACTTGACGAAAGACCTGCAGTTGAATGCATATATCTTCATGAATATCTGATTATTATGATCTCCAAGTTGTAATTGACAGCTATAAAACCTCAATGCATTCCTATATTTTTTTTATTTCATGTGTATGCCAAAATACGTCGTGCTGCTGTCAATTACTGGCACTGCCACCAGCTCATTTGAAGGCCGTTGCTGAACGATGCGGCGCTGCCGGCCTCATACAATCACTTTCCATATTCACGCGCTGCATAGCGCCTGAAGCGCTTAGCTTGTTATTTATTTATTGGCTGGCAGAGTTGTGCCGAAATTGGTTTTCAATTAACGCGTGCAGCTGAGGCACTTCAAAAATGTGTGCACAAATGCCAAGCCAATGTGCTGAGCGCATGTTGTGGCAGATAAAAGCATTTTGCTATTAAAAACAAATCCATGGGCTGCGTGTAAGTAATTTGAAGCTAAAATAAAAATAAAAAAATTCCAAAAAAAGTTTATATATATAGAGAATTTGAAAAACAAATTGAGGACACATTGGGCAATAACAATGAAGTTAAGTGCGTCGCGCCTGTGCTTATGCAATGCCTGGTGTAAGGTAAACGCAGCAACAGCGAAAACTTAAGCACAGTACAGCAAAGGGAAACAGAAGCCGATAAAAAAAGCAATGAAAAATGAAATTGGAAAACTTGTGCAAAGGCAAAGTAGCAATAGAAATTGAAAAACCAATTGAAGCCAGTCGCTAGACACCTGCGCGCAAAAGAAAACCAACAAGCATGTGCGGCAACCGGCATTGTTCGCTGTTGGTACGCTGGCAGACAGAGCAAAGCCGAACGTTTGGAATGGCATAAGAGTGGGCAAACCAATGCCAAAGCAAGCAACGCCAAGTGCGCCACAGCTACAGCCAGCACATGTTGCTGCCATTGTCTTGGCTCGTGCAGCCCACACGGCTGATTGCCAAACGCAAATTCAATTTATCGACGCTGTCACTTAAGCAAAGCACTTGCAACTTGCAACTTGATATACTCGAGCGGCTATTTGTCGCATGTGCTGGCTGTGCGCGCATGTGGCACTGTTGCTGTGGCTTAGCCGTGCGCCTTTGGCTGTGCTTCTGTGAGTGCGTTTGTGTGTTTGCGCCAGTGCAAGTGCCAGTGCCAGTGCCAGTGCCAGTGATTTGTGCAAGTCAGTGTGTGATGTGATTTATTTGATTTGATAACGATTACGCTATCGAGTTTTTCGCTACGTGCCACGGCATAAGCTGTCTAGTCTGCACAGTCGGCTTGCAGTCAATTGTTGCGTTGCTGCCACACTCTGCGCTTCAAGAGCTGCCTTTTATTTACTGCGCGTGTGCTTGGGCATATTTTATTTATTGATTGAGTGACAAGCAAAATGCTGCATGACTTTTGCACAAAATGGAGCTAATGATAAGCACGCAAGTTGCACAAACATGCCACTAATAAATGGCTACAATGTGGCACAGGCCAACACAGCACTAACATAGGACTTTCATCTCCACGTCTTGTTGCTTATTCTGCGGCAGAATCCAAAGGCGACGCTAAGCCATGCAAACACTTCGGCTACCTGCTAGTTCCCAACATAAATGTGTGTGAGGAAGTCAATATCGACGCCGGCAGAAAAAGCATGCACCACAGTCTCGTGTAAGTCTAGCGTAAGCTGTGATGCCGCAAAAGCATGCTGCCGCTGTCTTTTGAAATTTGTTAGCTAGTGCACGCATTATGCTGGAGGCGCTCAATTTTTATCGCGCTGTATAAAAATTGCATAACTTCGAAAAAAAAAATTTAAAAAAAAAAATAATTTAACCACATTTTCATTGTTCCGCCACTGGAGCGTTGCTGTTGGTACCATTTTTGATTATCAATACATTGTGTAGTCTCCTTGAACTGATTTGCGTTTAGTGTACGTATGAAGCTTGAAATGTTTTAAAAAAGATCTATTGGAGCAAGCTGTGCTTGTAGATTTCAAAAATGTCCGTTCAGTAACTCTGGGCGATGCTGTGAATCAGGACGCAAAATACCTAACAATCACACTACCTGCTGCAATATGCTGAGTGTGAGTGGCGAGCAGTGAGATTTTATTTTTTGTCGAATAGAAAGAGAAATGGGATCTTTGTGCATTCACAAATAAAGTGATCAGCATAATAGAAGTTCTAGTACTGATTGGGATGCTGAAGTAGGCAAAATGGTCATTCGACCACTGCAAGTCGCCAGCACTATACGTAATCAAGCCAATTGAGCTACTGGCGACTATGAATAAATAGACCCTAGCTTCACGAATATTTACAGAGTAACCAATACTCGTGTAATTGATGGTCAGCAAAATAAAGGTACAAAAATCTAACGACCAAAGAGTCTCAATTCATTTACGTCGAATTCAAGCAAAAAAGCACTGGCGGCATATAAAGAGAGAGTATGAGCTAGACACGGAACAAGTCTAAGGACAGCTCTGCACTCACTTGAACATTCAGTTATTAGACTAGAGCACTCTTGTACTCACAAAAATCTTACGACCAAAGAGTCTTAATTCATTCACGTCGAATTCTGGCAAAAAAGCACTGGTGGTGTATTAAAGAAAGAGCATGGGCTGAACACGGAACAGGGCAGGTCCGAGGACAGCTCTGCACACACTAGTACACTGAGTCTTTAATATGTTGGAGTGCAAGTGCTTACGTCTTAGAAGCATGTGTCATCATTGCTAGAATGCATCAGAACCAACGATGGAAGCAGAGCAGCTTACCATCCACAGGAAAAAATTAGAATGCCTGAGTCCCCGGGAATTTTAGCGTAGTATCATCCCGAAGGCTACATTTGGCTAATGCAGTTAGCATGAAAATTATAATAACATCAAATGCCAAAGTTCATGATCCTCATGTTGCGTAAAAAACGTAACCTCTTGGCGCATTAGAGTGATTGAGCGCCAATGGAAGCCAGACTATAATCTTTTGTCAGTTGATTGTAGTTGAGGCTTCAATTAAATGCAAAAAATTAAATTTTAAATGCATAAATTAAACAAGTAAACCCTTTGGCTATAATATTTGATTGCTAGTCATGAGACGCCCGCCAAGCCATTGTGCTAATTGCAATGAGCGTCAGCTTAAGAAGGCACGTCCACACATTTTGCTGAGTAATGCACGCTTTAAGCTGCTGCCGTTAAAAATTGCTAATTGCAGTGGCTAATTAAAATTGTTGCTGCCAATGCGCCCGGCAATGGCAATAGAGTTTTCCTGTTGCTAAGCCGCTTAGCAAAAGTTTCCAGCCATGGCTTACAATGCAAATAACAAATGCAAATAAAATGCATGTCATTATAAGAATTATTATAGCAATGCGGCACACAAACACACACAGTCACAGACATACAGACACAGGCAAATGCACAGTGATAACAGAGAATATGAAACAATCATAAATGCAGCATTTACATGCCACACCCGTTTTCTGCTTTCTAATTATTTTTTACATTTTATTTTAACTTTTTTTCGCCTTGTTCTGTTGTGCTTTTGTTTTCGTTTATAAAAAAATAAAAAAAAAATGGTGGCATATTTCGCTATGGAAACAAAATAATGNTTGTTCTGTTGTGCTTTTGTTTTCGTTTATACAAAAAAAAAAAAAAAGAATTTGTGGCATATTTCGCTATGGAAACAAAATAATGCAGCTGCTTAAAATGTAGCGCTATTGTTTCAACACAATGCTCCGCAACGAACACATCAAACATTCTCAACAGAAAAAAAATCAATCAAAAATAAAAAAAAAATCATTAGAACTTTATTAAAGGAAAAAATAGAAATAACAAAAAACAAAAAATTAGACTAACTAAAAAAGAAAAAAATGGAANATAAGAAAGTAACAGCCGGCTAAGGCCAACGTCGCTTCCCAAATATTTATTGTTCTGTTCNTAAGGCCGACGTCGCTTCCCAAATATTTATTGTTCTGTTCAAATTTGCTCAGAGCCCTCTTTTCGGATCACATAGGCGTATTCGAGGCACCTCTGAGTTTCATCCAATCATGTGCATTTTTGTCCCACACATTGATAATACCAATGCCCTCTTTTCGGACAATATAGATGTACTGGAAGTAACTCTGATTATCATCCATACTTGCTGATTTTCGGTAGACAAATTGAACATAATTATGATAAATAAATTATAAAATTTCGATAAATTTTATCAATTTTTCAAACTAAATTCCCTTAAAACTCTCTTTTGGGAACACATAGCTGTACTGCACATATCTCTGAATTCAATCCAATTTGACTAATTATTGGTAGACTTATTAAATTTGTTTCTATTTACTCAATTTTGAAATTTTAGTTAAAGCTGCATTCAAGCTTCTATTGGAACCATATAAGTGTACTGGAGGTACCTTTGAACTTTATTCAATGATTACCATTTTTAGAGCACACTTAAATGTTATGAATTTACATTAAATGGCATTGCAAAATACCAACTCCTACGGCTCCAGCAGGCACCAATTTAGAGTAAAGACATGCACTGCAGGTTCATGAAATATTGATCGGATCTTAACCAAATACAGGCTTCGATTTAAAATTTATCCTTACAACGTTTCGTAAGTCTAGTTCAATTCTCTCTTTCTAGTGACTGCTTACAGACGAAGGCACATAACTATATCAATTCCTTTTACGATGCTGATTATATCGGTATTTATTTCGATAGGTCTCTGATAACACGTCCTTGGATTTACAAATATACCATCAAATCTGATATACACTTTGCCAATTTCATTGGTGACCGATATAAAAAATAGAACAAGTATGAAATTAACGTCAGTGAGTTACACTTCGCTTCCGAATTTTTAAGTACAAGGAAGTCCAAATATGAAATGGTTCAGCATTAAAACCAGAAATATTTAAATGAACATGTTCCGGAGGAACTTCAGATTTTCATCCAATCAAGCTCATTTCTGTTACACACATTGATTATATACACATCAACGTAATAAAAGAATTTCGTTGAACCTGATTAATTTTTTTTGGCTAAATATCTCGAAACCCTCGAAACCCTTCCGATCCACAAAGGTGCTTTNTTACACACATTGATTATATACACATCAACGTAATAAAAGAATTTCGTTGAACCTGATTAATTTTTTTTGGCTAAATATCTCGAAACCCTCGAAACCCTTCCGATCCACAAAGGTGCTTTGGGGTTGTCTCTAATTTTCATCCAATCTTGTCCATTTCTAGCACAAGCATTAATCAGGATAATGATCCACAAATAATTGAATTTCGTTGAATTTGATTAATTTTACTAACTCAAAATCCTCTTTCCGAATCACGTAGGCGCATTGAAACTATTGCAATCATGCTGATTTCTGCAATCATGCTCATTTCTATTGCAAGCATTAATCAGGATAGTGATCCACCAATAATTGAATTTCGTTGAACTTTATTAATTGTTATACCCAAATTTGCTCAAAATCATTTTTCCAGATGTGCATTGGAAATACCTCTGATTGTCATCCCATCATGCCCATTTTAACAANATTTGCTCAAAATGATTGTCATCCCATCATGCCCATTTTAACAACAACAATTTAATTTCGTAGAACTTGATTAATCTCATTGGAAATATTTGCACAAAACCCTATTTTCAGACCACATAGGTTCAGTACAAAATGAAATGGTGCAGCCTGAAATCCAAAATTGATCATGCAATTTCGTGGAATTCGAATAGTTTATGGGGCTAGTTTCACTTAAAACCCTCAACCCGACCCACGGAGGTGCTTTGGAAATACCTATGATTTTCATCCAATTTCTTGTACATACATAGGCCATATTAATATCCACTAAATAATGAAATTTCGTTGAATTTGACTAATGCATTTGATAAATTGTCCTGAAAACCCTCTTTTCGGTCCACATGCTTTTAATTTCATTCAGCCATTTTGAAATGCTATGTTCAAAAATGCATTGCGAAATATCAACTCTTACAGCTGCAGAGTAACTCAGGCTTTAATTTTGTGAAAAACGGTCTACTGAAGGTACCCGAAATATTCATCGGATGTTTAAAAAATTTAAACTTCGATCGAATATTTTCAAAAATTTCAAATTGCCAAATTTAAACATAGCAACTCAAATTCATCTTTCTAGTTTTTCTCGTAGACATGGCCAAATCAATTCCACTGTTGATGAACATATCGCTATATTTTTTAATAGGTCTCCGTGTACTCGTTTTGGATGTCAAAACTAATATACATTTTGCCAATTTTATTTGCGACGTGCATAGAAATAAATAAGAAAAGTCATAGGCATCTCAAGCCGTTACTGAGTTAAACATCGTTTTCAAATTATTTAGTACAAAAAATGATCACTAAATGAATGAGGAAAATTGTTAGTCAAATTTATAAAAAAAATTATGTTTGGAAATATAAGGTGATTCAGAGAAACCTCAGATGTTCATCCAACCCATTTTTGTTACAACCGTTGATTATATTTTCGTTCACCCAACGGTAACAAATCGTTCATTAATTTGATTAATTGATTAATTCTTTTGGCCAAATTGCTTTAAACACTCATTTCGGAGTAATTCGGTGTAACCCAAATGTATACCGTATATACCATGGATTTTCAAAGAAAAATGTAAAATTTTACTTCACACATTGATCTCAATTATTTTCACTTAATTATCACAGTTCGTTGAATTTCACAAATTTGCCTGGATGAATTTGCTTAAATCCCTCTTTTCGGATTAAATTGGTGCATTGAAGGTATCTCGGATTTTCATTTCATTTTCAATACTTTCCAAAAATATTCGTTCACACATTGATCTCAATCATTTTCACTCCGTAAAAAAGTTTGTATAATTTTGATGGAGAAATTTTTGTAAATCCCTGTTTCCGGATGAATTTGTTGAGATAAATATGCTTAAATCCCTCTTTTCGGGCCACATAGGTGTATTGGAGTTCCCTACAATTTTCATCCCATTATGCACATTTTTGAAACGCAAATTGATCATATTTATGTGAAATCAAGAATGAATTTTGTAAAATTAAATTAATGAGTGCGGCTAATTTTGCTTAAGACTCCTTATTGAGACCTCATAGGATACATTAAATTATATCCTATTTTTTGGAACATGTTGGGATGCTAGATAATTACGAAATTGCATTACAAAATATGAAATCTAACAGTAGCTATAAGTTATGAATTTCGTTTAAATACATGTTCAAAAGGTGCCCTAAATTTAAACTTTGATCTAACAGTTTTCTATAGAACCAATGTGCTGAATTTAGTATATTAAGCTAAAGTTCGTGGTNCTCTATAGAACCTATGTGATGAATTTAGTATATTAAGCTAAAGTTCGTGGTTGGTGGCCTCAGGGACATTAAGCCACTGTCATCAAATAAATTCAACGAAATTGAATTATTGTGTTGACACAAGTATGATTAAACTGTGTGGTAAAAGTGGGCACAATTGTTTGAATATCGGAGGCACCTTCAATGAACTTATATGATCCGAAATGAGGGTTCTGACTCATGATTAAATTAATAAAGCTCATCAAAATTTTATTATTGCGTTATCATAATTATGATCAATGTGTGTTCCCATGATGGGCATGATAGGTTAAAAATCAGTAGTCCCTGAAATACACCTATTTGGCACGAAAAGACGGTTTAAAGCAAATACTCTGAAAAATATTAATCAATATGTAGGAAAATACCTGCTTGATTGGATGGGAATCTGAGATTCCTCCAGAAAACTCTTTGATTCCAATAGTACTGCTGTTTATTAATTAAAGCAAACAATTTATTTTGTTTTTTGAAGCTGAAATTTTTCATACTGTTGTTGGCTATGTCATTAATATTGATATTATCAACATTAGATATTGATGTGCGTTCTGTCAAAATACTGTACCCTTTTTTCTGTTAGCCCAATACTTGTACTACTCNAAAGATATTGATGTGTCCGTCACGTCAAAATACTGTACCTTTTTTTCTGTTAGCCCAATACTTGTAGTACTCACCTTAAACGTAGTTAGCTGAGGTGTTGCTGTAAGAAAAAGAATTTACAGTTTTAATTCAATACTAAAAATTACAACAAAAAAAAGGATTTAACAAGTTAATTCTGTTAGAAAAATTAATAATGAATTAAATCACTGGCTGTGTACCAGGTCTTCAGGTCTCAGCCAAAGCTTTCCACACGGTCACCACATTGCTCGCTTTACGTAACATTGAGCTCTTAACCTGTTAACTGCGTAAGACGAGTTAACTCGTCCAAGCAAAACCTTTTTGTGTTGCGTAAGACGAGGTAACTCGTCCCGGAAAGTCAAAAACTAATAAGATCAAATGCAGGTGTCATTTAGTAATAAATATACTTTTTATGTAAACTAAGTGTGTAATAAGGGTAAGTTCGTTATATAAGTTAATTGTTGTGGTAACTTATTAGCACCACCTTGCGCTATAAAATTATATTGTGTTGCGTAAGACGAGAAAACTCGTCCTCGCTTAATATTAATTACGCAACGTGAGAAGAATTTGAAAAACAAAACTAAGCAGTTAACAGGTTAACTAAAGGCCGCTTCGTCCGTTGATTTGTGAAATCTAGAGAAATCGTAATTCTATACAAATCAAAAACGTTGTTATTAATTTGAATTTGTTGCATTTGTACTTCAATTAGCCATCACAGCCCTTCCGATGCCTTCCAGCATGGTGCTTTTTGCAAATACTAATCGTTTAGATATCGTGCATCAGCTTGGTGCTGCCAGTTCTGCAACTACCTCGGAAACGTTTCAAACACCTTTATCTGAATTGTCTATAGTATATGTATATAATGGAATTAAACACCTTTGTCTGATTTGTCAATAGAAACGATATGACCTAGCCAACGCAGCCGTTCAATATAAATTGATTTGTTCATGTGAATAGCGCCGTAGTTTTCATATAGCCCATTAAAATTGATACGCAAGAGTCATAGACCCTACCAAAGATTTTCCGCGCAATACCACCCAGTAGGTGATCATCAGCTTCTAAAAGCATTCAGGCTGCACCAACGTACATCCAAATCGGGTTTATGAGCGTCTAATATACAGTATTTTTTTTTGTATCCACTACCGACTAAGCTGAAAGCCATACCTACTAGCAAGAGCTATCCTAGATTTTATTTAAAGCCTGAGGTTTTTGTGTGTTCAGGCTTTACCGATTCCACATGAAACTTTCCATTTAAATGGTTCCTTCAGGGCTCTTATTTATAGACGTTGCATCAATTTCCCATTAGCTATCAAGCCCATCTATCGTGCTTCTGGGACGTGGCACTTACGTCATGTTTACGGGCGCCAATAATGTTCACATCGGTGGTGTACGCAAGAAGCAATACGCTCTTCTTNAACTTACGTCATGTTTACCGGCTCCAATAATGTTCACATCGGTGGTGTACGCAAGGAGCAATACGCTCTTCTATAAGAGTCTCAACACCAGCAAATATAATAATAATAATACTTTCTATCATGAGATTTAAAAAAATCNCACTTACGTCATGTTTACGGGCGCCAATAATGTTCACATCGGTGGTGTACGCAAGAAGCAATACGCTCTTCTTTAAGAGTCTCAACACCAGCAAATGTAATACTTTCTATCATGAGATTTAAAAAAATCACAGAATAGTGCATCAACTTGTTTGAACCCCATTTGGCATCAGAGGGTTCTGTCAGACCAGCTCCAACTCTCAGTACACATTCGGTGTGTTGTGTGTCTTTTCAAAAGAACTGCATAACTCAGCCATTGTAACGTATCAGTCCACCGTTCAGAGAGATAAAAGCTCTCTTAAAATAGAAAACAGTAACAATTTGTACATGGGCTGCTCTTAGGTTAGGCGAAGTGCGTACATCTCGCTTATTATGAATTTGCCAGGTATCTGTTCGAAAGAGCTGCATAACTTGGCCATTGTAACGTATCGGTCCACCGTGCTCAGAGAGATAAAAGCTCTCTTAAAATTGACAATAACTATGTGTACATGGGTCTGCTCCTAGATTAGGCGAAGTGCGTACATCTCGCCTATTATGGACTTACGAGGTTTGAGGCAATGCTTTGATTTGATCAGTTCCACATATATATCATCATATAACATTTTTTATCTTAGGAATTTCGTCTCTAAAGGAAACTAGACAAAGCCCCAACTGATAAAATCGAATCAACTTTTCTATAGACAGGTTCAGACGTCCACACAGCATACTCCACACGATTTTGCAGGCGATATTAAGAAGGGGAGGAACTTCAGAAGTGATACACGTTGAATTCTTACATAAGTGAGCAGCTGTATGCTGTGCAGGATCGAATTAATGGTTTACACTTACATTCGCTGCTTATTTATATACTACAGTGTTCATGCATCGGACCATATAATCTGTTTTAAGGATGGAAATGCCTGAATGCTGCTGCTTACGTCCATTGTTATTTACTTCATTGCCCGAAGGGGTAGAAGGCTTGCCCGTTGCGAGATAAGCCTTCACTAGGTCTACTTAAGAAATAAGCTGCGCAGTAGAGCAGAAAATCAATTTTAAAAACATGAAATAAAACACAAGCACAATTTAAACGTTAATAAGAGGTAATATTCAATTCAATTCAGATTCCCCAGTTACAGCTTTGAAGTTTTGCTTTACTGGTATTGCCTGCAGACCTAAACATTAAAATGGGAATTAAACCTAGGGTTTCAACTGCTCAAACCTGTCACCAAGCAATGGCTCAAAAAAAAAAATTATTTTTTAGAACTATGCTGAAGTCCGGCAATTATGCCCACACATTGCCGGCGGACCAGTACCGATAGCACGCCTCCCTGCAATCGCCTGTGTCTATGCCGAGCTGAAGCATCAAATTTGTCATTATTGCAATACATGGAATACTTGTTTGACTGGTAATTTTAGCAGCTGACAATTGTCAAAAGCCAAATGCTGCCATGAAATGATTACTTGAAATATGTTAATTAAAAATCACTCATACGTCGTGTATGCCTGTTGGCTGTGTAGCTAAGCAAAGCATTAAATGACAAGCCCAAATTGCTCGAGTGCTCAAGACTAAATACAATTGCGATTACAATGCTTCCGTCTGCATGTGTGTGTGTATGGCTGTGTGTGTATGCGTGTATATGCAGCATATTATGAAAATTCGTTAATTTGTCAATTTGTGCCGGTTAATTAATTTGAGCTGCCACTGCTGCTGCTGCATTTGCATGCGGCAGTTCATTCAACTTGTCGCTTTTGCTCGATTAGCCGAATGAAATACATTTTAAGGAATTTGAAGCTATAAACTTGCGCCAGAAGCCAACAAAAAGCAAGCCGCAGCAGCTGCAAGTCACAATAACTACTCGAGATTAATGCACACACAAACACGTATAGCTGGCGCAAGGAGCGTGTAACAGCAAGCTGCAGACCACATGGCCAGAATCGATATTTTGTTGCTGTTTTCATTATTCAGCTGCTTTTACATAAGCGCACCAGCCATAGCAGTGTGAGCGGTGTATCTCACTATGTGTGTGTGTGTGTGTGCGACAACAACTGCCTAGCTACCTAGCTGCAACAATAAAATGGTCATATGGCAACAAAAGCAACAGCAGCAGTGCGAACAATAAAACAGCAGGCATAGAACTAGAACTATAACGGCAATGAAATAGAGGCAGCAACAATAAGCACCAGCATAACAAACATACAACACAACACTGCATTCTGTTCAGCGCTGCCACGCGCCCACGCTCATGTGAGTCAGACAAAACAACCGACGGACCGACGCAGACAGTCGCAGTTAAAGCAATTTTGAAATGGAAACGCTATGCCGGCAAGCATGCTAACAAGCTTGCTAAAAAATTTCACAATAATAAACAACAATAACATGAAATTACACTAACAATAAGGAATCTAAAAAATGAACGGCTTGCGGCGTGAAGGGCAGCACGTTAACGAGAATTATGCAAAGTAAAACCAATTTTGAAGCGCCGCAACACAGTGCTGCATAAAAATCAAAAGTCAGCATTGTTGTTATGCTGAGCGAGGACACAGCAGTGTGAGAGCACATTGCCAATAAGCATTATTTAGCTCTTGCCAAGCAGGTTGCAAGTTGGACAATTTTTTGCGAGTCATGTAGACAGTCAAGCTAAGTCAAGAACTCATGTACAAGCAGCTCAGTGCCCGTAGGCTGAATTTGATTGGCTAACACAAAATGCGCCATGTCTTGGTGTTGGCAATCCTGCAACCCCAATCTTACCGTGTGAAGATTTCATTATCCCTTGAGTTGTGTTGCCTTGTAGTTGCAGGTGCGGTCGTACACTGCTGCCATTACCATCGCCCGATTGTAAATCAAACACCTTACGAGCAGACTGTGAGCTCGACAAGGGACCTATTAACTGGTCTAAGTGTTCCTCCTTCAATGACCTCAGTAATAACAGTTAGGCTGAAAAATTCGAAAGATTCAATATACACAATATTTATAAACGTCGCCAGTAAAATTGACAACGTGTTTATTAGTTCTAACGGTACGTTTGTAATACCCAGAACGAGCGATCGGAGCTCTCTGAAAATATATACTGATATTATCAGCATCCCTACATCAATTCATGTTGCCATGTCCACCGTCCGTATGCAAAAACTAGGAAGAAGGAATTAAGCTAGACTTACGACACACACATGCTAGGCAAAAATGTTAGATCGGTGTTTGAATTTGTTTAAAATCCGACAAATATTCCTCATAATCTCTGTACTGAATATTAAGCCTTAACTCAACTCGAGCCGTAACAGTTGGTATTTTGCAATGCCATTTCATTAGGTGAATATTCATAACATCTACATTGGTTCCGAAAATGGTCGTGTTTGAATAAAAATCAGAAGTACCTACAGTGCAGAATTATCCAAAGATATTATTAAAACTTTGTTAAAATTGAGAACTGAGTCAACATTTACATAATCACTAAGTACTTGAAACATCAGAAAGATTGTCGAAAACTCAGAGGTACCTCCAGTACACCTATATGGTACCAGAAGAGGGTTATCAACAAATTTTGCTAGAAAAATTAATCAAATTCAACGAAATTTCATATTATCATCATTATGAATAATAAGTCTACGAAAAATGAACGGGATTAGATGAAATTCAGGGTTACCTCAAGTTCACATATATGGCCCACAAAGAGGATTTTAACCAAATTTTGCCAAAAAAAAAATCCAAATCAACGAAATATTATTATTGAGCTAACATACATTTATGATTAGTTAGTGTTTCAAAAATGAACACGATGAGATTTAATTCAGAGATACCTCTAATAGACCAATGTGGTCCTGAGCAAAGTTAAACAGAAGAAATATGTTCAACATTTTGGGAGCGACGGATAACTTGCTGTCAACGTTAGCCGACTTGTTAGATTATTACTTGTTTCTTTTTTATAAATTTTGATCATTTTATATAGTTGACTTGAAGGGCAATACAGCATTTAAAACGGATAGGCAATTTGTCGATTCCATTTTTATAACATGATTTATCTAAAGCCTCGAAATGAGCGTAAACTTCGGTGAGTACCGCTTCATAAGCATCAAAAAACTTTCCAACGACCATGAAATCGGTGAAGGTAGTATATGGAATACGGTGGATACGGAAGCAATTCAAAGCCCAATTTATGCAATTTTGCCATCGTTCTCAATAGCTTGCAAATGACACCGGTTTCCTCGATTTGCTCCTTAAAACACTCGAATAACGCTATGCAATATTCGCTGTACAATTTTTTAACCTTTTCAAGATAATTGCTGAATAAATCAACATGCAGAAGAGCAAAGGAGAACTGGCCAAACTCCTGCACGAACAGAATTAAAAGCGTAATAAGCCTAGGAAGNTATCACAGGACACATAACCCTGGGAAAATACGGTCAAAGACTAAACCTTTCCGTGTCAGCGATCTGCCGACACTGTGGTGACAAGGAAGCAGACGTCACCACCTCCTTCAATGAGGAAGCCCCTTAACCAACCAACCAACTAAATCAGCATGTGCATCCGAAAATACGGATTCCAGCCGACTATTTCGTCTTTGCACGTTCCTAAGTAAGTCCACCAAGTGCAGTTCCCCTCAGATGACCATTGTTTTGATTTTGGTGTGTCAAAAGGCAGCAAAGTTTCATCCATTATCCAATATCGACGCATAATTTCGGGTTTTTCATAGTTGGTTGTTGATTGTGAGGTCGCGCGTCACCCACTTCGAACAGAGCTTGCGCATTCCCAAATATTCGTGCACGANTTTAATTGTCTAAGTGTTCCTCTTTCAATGAGGAAGNGCTTCCCTTTGCAATTACCTAAACTTAGTTTGTGAATTTTTTTTTAAGCTTTCGTCGGGGCATTCACTGTGTGCAACGTCCTGGGTGTTCATTTCACCATATTTTAACTTTACAAACCATCCATCACTGATTGATTTGCCTCGTGAGAGATCCGATTATTATTTATCAAGGCAAGCCTTGGCTGTATTAGAATACGAAATCTTTATTTCTCAATTTGCTTTAGACTAAGCAAAGTAGCGCTATTCCACAAACTCATAGTCCGGCAGCTGCCGATTTTGAACACGAGTCCAATGTAAGCTGTGCTTAACCATGAACCATAGCATGCAAATTGTACCATCTCTGTGTTTATAAACGAAGTTCTGAAAGGATGTTCGTATGAGATGCGTCTCTTCTTTTAAAGCTGCACTCGACCTACCCGAATGAGTTTTCGATGTAAAAGTCCCNTTGTTCCTATGAGATGCGTCTCGTCTTTTAAAGCTGCACTCGAACTACCCGAATGAGTTTTCGATGTAAAAGTCCCATATGATCAGGCGTAAGCCTCACTAAATAATATGAAAAATGTAGGCAATTTGTTCAGCCAGAAAAAAATCAACGTTAGATGGGCATGTTGCTTTCTGGCGTTGTAACCATGACATGAAAAAAACACTGTTGTCTTAACACAAATTTGGTGGTTTCAAAAGCATTTTCTGCCGGAGATAATTTGAATAGTCAATTCATGTTCTCAGAAACGAAAAGTTTTGATTATGTTCGAGCCTTGAATAAAAAGCTCCTACTATTTTCAGCTAAAAATTGTTATGATAACCAAATTTCTCAAACAACTAATGCCTCAATTCATTTCGGCAGGGCGACCAAATCCAGCTTAAGGTCTGAGCCTACCACGAAAATCACACTACCTTAATGCCTTTATGAATAACCTCTGGGATATCTTAGTAAGCGAGATGTTTAAAAAAAATCTTCAATTCAGTTCAAGACCTGAAAAATGCAATTGATGAAGCTCAGTTGGAAGCTGAGCCAGAAATTATTAAAAATTTATATTGATATCGTTAATTATCGTTTCTTAAGATGCAAATCACAGTTGATGTTTCCCTTCGAAAAAAACTAAATTTACGTTCAAATCGAAAACTAACCAATTGATTTTGGCTTTCTAAAATTGAAATTGGCAAAATAAAAAAATTAACAGTTTTTGGACANAGTAAAAAATTGATTTTGGCTTTCTAAAATTGAAATAGGCAAAATAAAAAAATTAACAGTTTTTGGACATTGTTATTTCGTCCAAACAAAAACAATTATTTCGATAGAATAATATAACATCATATAATTTATAATTGACCGTTATTGACATAGAATAGTGTTCAAAACATTAAGTGAATTTTTTATTTTTAATTCCTTGCTAGCGATACGAGAGCAAACTGTTTTATTTTTATGTTGGTAATACTGTTAATGATATGTTTTCCAAATTTAATTTAAATATCAGCATAAATCATATGGTAACGCTTGTATTTTCTATACAACTAAAAGTGATTTCGATGATTTTTAGAATATCTGATTTTGCTGAGCAAAGAAGTGTCATTCATATTTGCTGCGAACATACAGAACATACAGAACATTGCATAGGGCCTTCAGTGAATCCACTATGGTACAGCAAAATGTTTATAAGTGGTACAAACACGTAAGGAAAATCAAGGAATTGGTGCTCGAAAATCGTCGACGCACAATGATATAGTTGGTGATATAGTTAAAACAATTTTGGAGGTTCATTTGGGGTTTGGAAAAGTAAAATCTCATTTGGTGCCAATAAACTCAATTTCCCCTAAATAAACCGTGGTTTTTCGCTAAAATTTCCACTCATATTCCGCAAACGCATTATTCACCTGACTGAGGTGACTTTTGGCTATTTCTCAAATGGAGAAAACCATTCCGATGACACCGCTTTGAATCTATTGAGCACATTCAACGCTAATCGCTTCAGGCTTTGAACGCTATAATGAAAAAAGACTTTTTGGCAGGAATGGAAAAAACGTTGGCATATGTGACTCGTATCAGGGGGAGATTACTTCGAAAGGGATGAAATTGATTTCGATAAATAAATAACGATTTTTTTCATTTTACAACAAAATTAAACTTAAACCGAACTTTTTGAACACAGTAGCAGAGCAAATATTCTGGTGGCATTATATCTTCTACTGGTCGTGCTCCGATTCATGTTAATAAAATAACAGTTACTACTATTGATCAAAATAATATTTGATTAATAGGATTAAATTGAATACCTCGAAACTTTGTAAGGTTACGTTGAAATTAAACATTTCAAGTTCCAAGTGGTTCAGAAGATGTGCAACTTAGATAACATCCCAAGGATTCAGAATAAGATCCTCCTAAAGATGCAATACAAAAAAATAATTATAAGCACTCAGGCTCANAAGATAACATCCCAAGGATTCACAATAATTTCCACCTAAAGATGCAATACAAAAAAATAATTATAAGCACTCAGGCTCAATGGTGAACTGAGTATGACAGCATTCTCTCCGCAAATAATAACCAGTTTATTCAGGTCACTTGGAATGTCTTTCCTGCTGCACGATGCTGATGCATGCATTAATTCTGTCAAATCTGAAGAGCACACATCGAGTGTTTTGATTACCTAGATTCTACCTAGGGTAGGTACCTACAGCTCTAACTGTGTTGTTGGCAAATGCACTTCCTGTTGAGTGGTATGGTATTAACAGCGATATTGGGGAACGGCATACCCTGTGAAACCACGCGTTGTAGTAATATCAGCATGGTCATACGAGTAAACTGCAGGGGCTGAGCTTGATTTTATGGTTGAGTCAGCTCATAAAATGTTCAGCCTTAGTTCGAATGGTAATTGTCGCCCCGGAGGAAAATGCTGCACAATATTATCTAAACGCGAATTATTTGCAACTGATGCCAAAGCCTCGGGAGGACCGGTATTGTTGGATACCAGTGACAAAGACTTGCCACAATTGTTCTTGCAACTGCCATTTGTAGTGCCTAAGATTTCTAAAAATCACCGTTTAAGTGCAACGTTCGAACGTTTAAAGTTGTAAGCTGACTACCGCTTGGCATTTGGCTACCTCGCCTCACCTTGCCTTGACATGTTTAAATGTCACTTGCGCGCTGGCAAAGGTTAATTACATAGTCATGTCAATTATTGCAATCATATTATTTATGGTGTGCTATTCAAATATAAAAAAAGTTCTGTGACAGCAACAACAAAGGACATGCTATGAAAATGCAAATTCATTGCATGTCGGGGCGGCTGCTGATTTTATAATGCGACTCGCAATATTTCTGACTGATGCTTGACATTTAAAATATTTTAATTAAATGCAAAATATTTGGCAGACGTGGCGACGCGTAATTTATTGCTGGCGTATTCAGCTTTAATTTTTCATTCATTAAACATTTGCATATTTCGCATATCACTCATACGCCATGTAGTACATGAAATTAAATAGTTACAAGCGAAGGGCATCGCATTCTTGCAAAAACCGTACAAAATAAAATCAGTGTAATGACAATACTTTTGAACATTCACGCGCTCAAATATAGTCATTGCCATAGGTGTTAGCTGCAAGTGAACTCGATATACACGACAGCAATACTACAACGGCATGCATCAGGGCTAAAGCTGAGCGAGCTGTGAGAATGTCCAATTACATTTCGGCAACGAACTTGACTTAGTTTTGATCATACGTTTGTAATACCTAGAAAGAGTGCTCGGAGACATATCAAAATATATACCGATATGACCAGCATCATCAAAGAATTCGTTTTAGCGATGTCCATCCGTCCGTCCTTCCGTCCGTTCCTCCGTCATAAAATTTTAGAGAAAACGTTGACCATATTTGGCACACATTATCTATGCACAAATTTTAGATCCAGCACACATCTTTATTCAAAATTAGGGCTTTAGCTGTACTGCAGCCTTAAGAGTTGATATTTTGCGATAAAATTTCGTTATTCGATTAAATATCATAGCATCTAATTGTGTTCCGGAAATGGGCCGAATGAGATGCTCATCAGTGGTACCTGAAATATAGCAAATATTAAGCAAAATTAACTAGAACCAATAAACAAATTAAACGATATTTCATTTTTTGATGAACATAATTTAGTTTAAAGTGTGTCCCAGAAACAGGTTCCGATTAGATAGAAATCAGCGGTACCTGCAGTACCGCTTGGTTGTTCAAAATGGGGCTTTCAAGCAGATTTTGCCTGAAAAGTTTTTCTAATTTAACAAAATTTTATTATTTTTGATCATAATTGTTATTAATGTTTGATCCCAAATTATATATTTTAGGAACGGAAATCTGAGACATATCAAATACACCCATTAGTCTAGCTCAATTCTTTTTTTTTAGTTTTTGCTTATAAACGTTCTAGGTGTTAGAAAAGTATCGTCAACGTGTATAAAAACTCGATTAATCGTTCTCCGTCTTTCTATGACCTCAATTATATGAACATTTTTTTGTGACAGAGCCATCAAATTTCCTAATTACGTGTATTTCAGAAAAAGTAATATTTACTTCATAAACAGACAAAATCGGCCAACAATTCCAAGTATCTTGCATAAAACGTTTTCTCCCGATTTCATGGCAATAAGTACAAAATCTAGGTGGTTCATTGCAAGCTACAGACATTTGGTACGGCAGCAATTTCCGATGACAGCCACGACATTGTAATATTTCTGCAAAATCTGGCAATAATTTTGGGTAGCTCC
The DNA here is from genome assembly GCA_001015075.1 of Cirrula hians. NCBI lineage: Eukaryota > Metazoa > Arthropoda > Insecta > Diptera > Ephydridae > Cirrula > Cirrula hians. Next base: position 36,953 of record JXOS01000467.1, read on the forward strand.
GACAGAGCATTTCTTTCATCAGTAAAACTCTTGTATAACGTTTACTTCACATTTCAATGTTTCAAGAAAAGAAATTAGATGCTTTATTGCATGCTACAAAATTGGGTATAAAAACATATTTGGGGCATGCTTCATTGCATGCTACAAAATTTAGTATAAAAAGATAACTGGGTCATTGACATAGCATTTTCGATTTCCGCAAAAACGGGCAATAACTTTAAGTACATTCAATAAGATCATTACTTTCCATTTCATGTAACTCAGTATAGAAGTGTTTTTGAATCAAGGGCAGCATATTTGAACAGAATTGGTCGTGAATTTCGAGTACCAGCCTTACAACGTCAAGTTCCGATTTCAGAGATGTTTGCATAAACAAAAAGTATTTGATGGAATTGGAGCATTTTTGGTCATTGCTGTAACATTTTCAAATATGCAAAAAATCGGTTTATGGCTCCGATTACCTTCAATAAAATGTGTACTCGTTTTTCACGAAAATTTATATAAATGCCAAGTGTTTTCTATTTTATATTTTTCAATATTATCTGCTTTGAGTGAAATTGGATACACCTCCAGGCGTTTCGTCAGAAATTTGCCTTTAATGACTCAACTTATCGGAAGTTACTGACATTTGGTATTAATACAAAATTTTTGATGATTCTATAAAATGAGTGACGCGTAGGTATTATGTAGTTGGTTTTGACCTACTTTCCAACATAGATATTTCACCGATTTTACTGTGAACCAGTATTTAAGACTTGGAATGAGGCCAGTAGGCTGAGAAGGGATCGTTACAATTATTTTATAACATTGCAGAGCCACAACTGCTGCCTGTGGATGCCCACCCGCTAAAACATATTTTTGCCAGCTGCTTCGTTGACCAATGCCAAATGCACCGTAGCAACAGTCGATGCAAAGCGATTAGAGTAAAAACGCTGTGGAAGAGCATAAAAACAAAGGTAATTGTTGCATTCGCTCATAGACAAGCTAAAGCAGGATCATTGGCCACAGCTGGCTGATAATTGTCTGTGTCATAGCTGCAGACCAGTACAAGCATTTGACAATGACACAGCTTAATATGCGAACGGCTTGTCGTGGCATGGCTGTGTGTGCAGTTTTAAAAATAAATATTACGCGCAGTTTTGCGCATTAATAACAATACAACAATGGCAGTGTGGCACAGTTGCAGCTCAACGGAACTTTAATAGTTGCGCCAGCAATATGTCATACACGCAATTGTAGCCATCGTCCGCAGTCATAGCGTGGCAATGCGATTGCATTGCTACGCCTGTTGTTGGGAGCTGGTTGTTTTATCTTTTTTGTTTTTGTGTGAAGTTGCTGATTGTTGTATGTTTTATGATGATTGTTTTGGCTATGGCAAGCTGCTGGTCCGTGACATGCGTTTGCTACCGCCGCTTGTCATTGGCATAGTTGGCGTTATGCCGGCTATTGTGACATGCACTCGACATGCCTGCCAAGTTGTTGGTGTTTTTATTGCGCAGCGCAGTATATGTAAATTTTATGTGCTGCATTAATTTTGCAATACAATCAACAGCTAGACACACACACACACACGCGCGCTGGCAGCAGACACGCAGACTGGCCGTGCACGGGCGCCGTAGCTGTGTGAATAGCCATAAAAATGCAAATGTTAGCGCCAAATGATACATTCAGCCAGCTGACACGCACTCACACATTTGCAATAATTAACAACAACAACTACAGCAATTATTTGCAGCGATTTCGTGTGGATTTGCATTTTTATTTTTTTTTTATATTTTTTTTTTGTTCTGCTACAAACACGAAAATCGTTTAATTTGCATTAACAACTGATGAATGCGTTAACAACTCGCCCAGCCACGTATGTGCATATGTTTGTGTGTGTGTGAGTGTGAGTATGTCGATGTGTCTGCACTTTTGCAAACACAAAAGTTAACAAGTATCAGCTTACAGCCGCATAGGCAGTTGATTGCACACTTTTAGCAAGTCATTGCAGGCATTAGTATAATTTGTAGCATACTTATAGGGGCACTTTGGCAGCGCTGCATAAAGCAATCAAGCATTTGCTCTGAAACGCATGTCAAAGATAAGCGCTTTAAATATAATGGAATAATGCACTCAAACTTGTCTGTCATAATGTCAGCGATAAGCAAACAAAGTCAAAAAGTTGCTTTGTTCGCTGGCAACTTTATTTTATTCAATCAAATTTAGAAATTCTGTGTGATCGACTAAAAAACAGAAATTTTAACAAGATGGATCTAATTGTGGGTTCACCGACTATATTATACCCACCGTTAAGCTGTCGAATCGGTTTAAAGTTTTAATTTATAAAACAATATTTTTATTTGCTNATAATGGAATAATGCACTCAAACTTGTCTGTCATAATGTCAGCGATAAGCAAACAAAGTCAAAAAGTTGCTTGTTCTGTGTGATCGACTAAAAAACAGAAATTTTAACAAGATAGAGAAGAACTAATCACAATTTAAAGATTTGTTTCGACTTAGTTCCAGACCTTCTCGGAAATATTGCACCTTCAGTTTAATTTAATGTTAATTTATGAGTCTTAATGTTTTTTAACAAAATATTCAAAAAAATTTACTATTTTTATGTGCGAAAATTTGGGTTCCGCTGGAGGTACGCGAAGTATGAACGAATTGCAACCATTATCAAACAGATTTTTGAAAGGGTGATCTTATTTCTAATAACGAAGCACCAAAAGCCAGCTATGAAATTCAGAATATTTGGAAGATTATGAAAAGGTGGGCTGTCGAGGACTATCATAAAATTGTGTACCAATGACAACCATTTTTGAAAACATCACGCACGACTCTAATTATATCAAAAAAAAAATAATACCTTATGTGTTACTGTAAATAGACGCTGTAAGAAACACTTTTTTTGTTCTCAAATATGGAGATTTTCGTCTATGCACGATATTCGTAGTTGTGGTCCAACTTTGTTCAATTTTTAGAATTCAGTAACTTTGAAACTATTGCAGTTTCTGCTTTGTTCATTCAAATGCATTCAATGCAAGAGGTCTTCCTGAAGCTATAGTCCGATTCCGAATATTTTATGATAGCATCAAATTATTGCACGTTTTACATATCCGGCGAAACAGCTGACAAATGTACACTAATTAAATTGAAAAAAAAAAGGAAAAGTACTTTGGGAAGTATCCACAGTTTTGGTACGATTGTAGAAGTTTATGACAAAGTCGTAGAAGCACCTGAATGTCAACAGGAAGCGTTTTTAATGATTTCATTGAAAATGCAGGTAAAAGGAAAGTTTTCATAAAATTGTTAGAAATAATCTATTCGAGGTATATGAATTTATATTATATACTATTTGAGAATATAATATCAATCATATCGAATTTCAATAGCATGTAATGAAACACATAATTTGTGCTAAATTCTTTAAAGGCAAAGTTACTGTAACAACAGACTTAGTTAAACATAAAAATTTATTTTTTATTTTTTTTATTTCGCAGTTACCCGTTGGAAATTTTATTATTCCAGATCGTAGCAGCTTCGACAACAATTGGGCAAACAACTTTTCTCATACACGTCGCTTATGACATTGGCAAAGGGTATAGTAGCTTAAGAGTTTCGTTTGTAAAACCCAGAACGAGTGATTCGAAACCTACCAAAATGTCTGTCGGGCCGCTCAGCAGTCAGCAGACAAAAACTATAAAATAGAACTTGAGCTAGTTTAAGTAAAGTTAACCTTGAAATATTAGATCAACGTTTAAATTTGGTTAATATTTCGGACACCTTCAGTACACCTATTTACTCAAAATCCAAGCCTTATGACTGCTACGGCCGTAGGAGTTGGTATTTTGAAGACAATTTTAATATAATTAGGTGCTTAACCAAGGTATCNTGCCGTAGGAGTTGGTATTATGAAGTCAATTTTAATATAATTAGGTGCTTAACCACGGTATCTAAGAATGTACCCAAAATGCACAAGANGGCCGTAGGAGTTGGTATTTTGAAGACAATTTTAATATAATTAGGTGCTTAACCAAGGTATCTAAGAATGTACCCAAAATGCACAAGATTATATGAAAATCAGAGGTACACCTACACAAGCGTTCAAAAGTATTTACCCACTCTTCTGTACTAATATCATATAGTCAAAACTTATTTGTTTATGAACACATTCAAATTTGGAACATATATAATATATTCTTTAATCAAACAATTTACATAAATTTTCTTGCCATAGAAGATACACATCTAACAATTTCGACTCATCAATTTCACCACCTCGTTTTAAAATAATTTTACGACATAGTTTTGGCATTGTCTGAATGAATTTCTTCAATGATATTAGATCTTCCTGTAGTTTGTGCCAAAGATCATCCTAAGATGTCAGACAAGCCGTTTTTACCGTTTTGTTCAATTCATCCCAGGGTAGCTCTAAAGTATTGGGTTCAGATGACTGGAATGGCCATTTCATAACTCCGCTTATCCCAAAACCTTCCTTGGTCTCTAAATGCTCTTCACAAATTTTGCTGTATGTTTTTTTCCTAATGCCAGAGACCGTGGTATGATCGTTTAAAATGGGTTTGTACTGAGTTCTGGCGAGGATTCCATCGATTCAGCAGAGCTTATCTACATTTTCACGTGTAAAACAAGCCCAAACCATTATGAAACCTCCACCGTGTTTAATTTTTGGCATTAAGCATGCTTAAAACCCACGTTCCACGTTCACATTTTCTAGCCCACTCTGATCATTTGCTTTTATTTTGTGGTGAAAGAATAGGTTTTTTCATCGCAATTCTGCGATTCAAGTCTGCCGTTGTAAAACATCATTTTACTATACTCAGACTCAGGGCGGCTATTGCTGGAGCTGTTAGGTATCGATTTAATATTCTGATTCTCAACTTTTGGGGTCACTCTGAGCCGGCTGCAACGATTTTGTTTAACAATTTATCCCTCGTTCTTGTTAAAAAACCCACGCTAATCCTTTACCCAATAATTTTCCATATTACCCATTTCGCTTAAGTGGCTTTTATACTCATTGCCAATACTAGGTTTGATGGTACGTTTGTAACACCCACAATGAGTGATCGGATATCTAACAAAATGTATACCAATATGATCAGCATCACAACAGGAATCGATCTAGCCATTTCCACCCGCCGGTCCGTAAGCAAAAACTAGAAAGAAGGAATCGGGCTAGACTTACGGCACACGCATTCTATGGAAAAATTTTTTATCAGAGTTTGAATTTGGTTAAGATCCAACCAACATTTCGTGTACATACTGTACACTTCTTTACTCAAAATTGGGGCCTTAACGTGAACTGAGCCGTAACAGTTGGCATATTTGGGATATTCATAAAATCTAAGTGTGGTTCAAAAATAGTCGTGATTAAATAAAAATCAGAAGTACTTCCAGTTCACTTACATGGTCCCAATAGGGGTTTCAATGTAGAATTAACCACAAAATTAGACATGAGAATTGAGTGCACATAGATATGGTCAATGTGTGTACCGAACATTGGCAAGATTGGAGGATGATGAAAGGTACTTCCAGTATAAATATATGGAAGAGGATTTAAGTAGAATTTGGCCAAAAAACTTAATAAAGTTAAACGAAATTTTATTATTGAGATTATGATAATTATGTTTACAAGAAATAGACTTTAATAGGCTGAAACTCGGAGATACCTCCAATACATCTATGTCATCTGAAAAGACGGTTTTGAGCAAATTTAGACAGAACTGTTGTCAAATATTTTAGAAGCGACGTGTACTAACTTACTTGTTTTTAAACTCGGCTCATGTAAATTCTTAATATTTTTAATATATTTTAATTATAAAATTGTTTTTTTTTTTTTTTTTT
>JXOS01000488.1:0-13488 GCA_001015075.1 Cirrula hians
AAAAAAAAAAAAAAACACAAACAAAAAATGATAAAACGTGAAAAGCGCAATGCATGAATGAGATAAACATTCGACTTTACGCATGAGACCAATAAAATGCAATTTCTTTTTAATTAGGCATTAAATGTTCAGTAGCGTGGCGCCCACAAGGAAAATAGAAAAAACCACAACTAAATGAATGATAATTCCATAAATGACAGCGATATCTTGGAAACGTATTTACACAAAAAAAATCGACACAAACATTATGTTAACAATTGTTCACACCAATTGACATGCGCTAGAAACAGAAATAAGGTTTATTATATTATTACGCAACGAGCATTAAAACATTCGAACCAACTTGTGGTTAAATACTAGGCCAGCAGCGGGACTACAGCGGCTGAACAGAGACATATTTTGGTGCTTTAATATCAGCTTTCGAAGGAATACAAACAGATTTAATGCAAACAAAAATAAGGTATCCGAGTCAGCGTATATTACTTACGAGCATTATTACCAATACTCATTCAATTTTATAACCCCTCCTCAAACGATTTTGTTAAAAGAATATGCTGATAATATCTAATATATAAAAATCTTGTGTCACAATGTTAGCTACCATACTTCTCCGAAACGGCTTGATGGATTTTAATGAAAATTTAAATGCATATTTAGTAGGTCTGAGAATCGGCTACTTTCTATTTTTCATAATCCTAAGTGGTACAGTTTGTCGATATCTAGATTTATTTTTTTAATATCTGTACAAGATTTTTTTTATTGTCTTATAATGTGGAAATTTTCTCATTCCATATACACATAGAATCCTTAATTTTCACACTTCTGTCAGTAAGCCCTATTTTCTTTAGTCATTTTAGTAATTTTATCAGTTTTCAACCTGCTCCATAACTGGTTAATTATCGTCGTTTTGTGTGTGTTTTTCACTCTTTTTCGTTTAAAATTGCTATGATTGTATGGCACACATAAAATTTTTGTAAAAAAAAAAATAAAACATATTTTTATTAAAGTATCATGAGAGTTGGGTCCTGCTTTGCTTAGTGCGAAACAGTGCTAGAATTTTTAAATTTCCTGCGCATTTTCTGAACCAAGATTCATTCGCCAGAATATACCGGTGACATTTCCCAGCAACCAGCAGAAAGTAGGGATGAGACTGAAGCCAGAATTTTAAATAGCAAGTTCGAGGTGCAAAATAAAAATTCCGCGAATGTCTTTATACCTACAGATGTGCCAATTCAATTTAAAAGTTTTCAGATTCCGATTAGATTCGCATTTGCAATAACTATCAATTGATCCCAAGACCAAACGATGTCTGTGTGTGAGATTTGAGTGCATGAAATTTTTTCACGCGGACAATTATACGTGGCATGTTCTCCAGTGGGTTCATCATCATCCAGTTTCTTTGTATTATCTAAAATGTCCTAAGAAAAAATTGTGTCCATACTATAGCATTAAGAGATTGTATGTTACTGACGTAATTAATTAATGATATATATGATTCTTAGGAATAAATTATAATGTTTGGTGTTTTGTTATTTTAATATTCCCTCATCGTACATGTACCTCTGCTTTTCAACCAATTTGATACATTTTCTGAACACTTCTAATTGTTCTTTGGCCTTAATTTTGGGAATAGAGGTGTACTAGAGGTACCCAAAATATTCATTGCATCTCAACCAAATTCAAACTTCCATCTATCATTTTTCCAAACGTCTGTCCGACATTTAGTTCATCTAGTTCAAGTCCTACACTCTAGCATTTGTCTTCGGACGGACGGGCATGGCTGGATCAAATATTTTGGTGATGCTGATCATATCGGTGTATTTTTTGTATCCGCTTACTCGTGCTTGGTATTGCAAGCGTACCGTTAAACGTTAAAACAGTTTGCCGATTTTATAGGTAATATGTATAACAACTAAGAATGTTAAAGTAGGTTTAAGCGGACAGTATGAATTACGCTTGATTATATAAGATATTCAAAGGGAATTCGATGATTTGAACTTAATTTAATTTAATTTTTATTTAATAGAATAATATAATTCTTACATGTGAAATAATTAGTTTAGACAGCCCGCCAAAGTCGCATTATTTTGACGAAATCAATGAGATTGTGCTTGTAAAATTTTCGAGTGTGTACTACAGATCGCGGTTTTGAGTGACGAAATGTCCTTCTACAGATTGCAATCACGATTGTTACCGAAAATTCTCAATATTTTTGAATAACAGCGCCATGATAGCACTTCATTTGTACATTTCACAACGTAATGCATTTCATCATATCTGAAATAAGGACTGGGATTTCCGCTGAACAGCTCTTAACAACCAAAAGATCAAGCTATGGATTTTTCTTGATTATCATGATGTGGTGCATTCTGAATTCCTTTCGCTGAGCCAAACTGTAAGTAAGGATGATTTGTTTTTGGGGCTTAACCATTGTTCACATGGACATCACAAAAGGGGGCCGGACTTAAAGGAAAAGAAANTTTCGACTTCCATTAAAAAAAAAATATCGTTCCACACACCATATTAACATGATTTGGCACTATGACTAATCCAACTGCTGCAACTGGAATAAGATAATCAAAGCTNTACGACATTTCGACTTCCAAAAAAATATCGTTCCACACGCCATTTTAACATGATTTGGCACTATGAGTAATCTTACTGCTGCAACTGGAATAAGATAATCAAAGCTGTATTGCTGAAGGCTCTTAAGTTAATTTCAAAGAAGGTCAAGTGCTATGAGTCTGCATAATTCGTTAAAATTATTGAATTGCAGCGGAAATGATTACTTTCTAGGATAAAATACACCTTGAAAAAATTAACGTACAAAATATAAAATATGATGGCAATTAAAGAATTAGCTGGCAATTGTTGTTGGTATTAAAAAAACTTCAATAATACACCAAAAAATATTACACGTATACGTTTTTAACCAGTTTGCTTGTTTCAATGGAAAACGATAGCAATTGAGCAGAACGAATAAGCCTACTTAAAGTTATATATTCCTCTTATAAAATCTGCTTAGGTATGTGAAAGAATTTACCGAAATCCATTGTGGACGATGACTATATCAACTACTGCTTGGCAGGACACGCTCTCTTAAACAGGATACGTCGAACTATATGAATTAGCTAAGAGCTAATTATTTTTAATGGCTTATGATGACAAAAATCAAAATGAGTATTGTTGAACTGCACTTTCTTTTGGAACTATGTAAAATTCAACTAAGCCAAATCTTATAAAAAAGCACTATGTTGGGCAATATGAAGGGTGTAAGAATTATTCAATTCAGTTTGGAACAAGGAATGGAAGTTGCACATGCACTGAAAACTGACGTCCCATTGTGGGGCACTAAGTTTGGCAATATAAAAATATAATTTGGGAGCAGGGAATGAAAGATGTACATGTACTGAACACTAATTTCGCATTCTACTCTTTAGCAAAGGGTTATAATGTTTGCCAATTGTTAGTCATCCAACGGGGTTGCCCATTTAAATAAATGCATATTTAATCACATCATCCAATAACGTAAATTATCCCATGTACGACTATTCAAACAAGTCCTTCAGTTTCAACTATGTTGTGATGCAAGTTGGATGTATTTGGCTTTGTATATAGCCATCACACATATTAATCAATCAGAATGAAGTTCTTTTATGAATATATTCTTAAACATAACGAAGATTGGCTTAGCTATATACCTGTCATTTATTCATAAAAAACTTATTGTTATCTAAATTATCTCTAAAGATGTATGCTGAAGTAAATCTGCCCCATAGACTTTGACAAGGATAATTTAAGAATTTTTTATCGTAATATTTTCATCATTTTTCATTTGTATTTTCTTATAAAGCTTTAAAATAATGTACACCAATATAAATATTGTAGGCGAGTGGACATATGAAACTCATATAACGATGGCCTTATATTAACTTCTAGACTTAGTAATATTATATTAATTTTGTACATAAATTAAATAAGGTTATGAGATGAGAAATAAGTAAAAACTAAGTGAATTAATAAAGTAAGAGAACAAAATAAAATAAACAAAAGTGGAAAAGATGTCATTAAAATTTTGATTACTCCCAAAATTATTTTACTTATCGTTGAACTTAAGTGATTCCAATTAGTTTGAGTGTTTAATTGAATAAATTAATTTGTGCGTGTGCGTCGAAGCTCTATTAAATTTTTCCCATTATATTAGCAACGGCAACAGTTCAAATGCAATGGCAACATACAACGTGTGCGTTGCTGAATGTGCACATCTGTTTCCGAATTGGCCGTTTCATAAAACGGGAGAAAAAATAAATAAAAGTTGAAGTGAAGTTAGAATGATAAAATGGGCACAATAGGCACAAACAAAAAATAAAATAGATAAAAATTCAAATATTTTCTTGTTTTTCCTCCTTTATTTCGACCTGTCAGCTGATTGTATATAGGTTTGCTTAACAATCGCAAAAATCCCAGGTGACCTATTTAGTACAGTCATACTTGATCAGTTCTGATCATGTACGATTGAATATCTGGTATTGGTAATGCAACTAGTGCAAATGAAATTTAACCTGGATTTCGCTTTCTATTAGGCATTTGGGAAAAACAGTAAAATTAGGTAGCTTTGAGATATATCTGCCATAAGTTTTTTGGGTCTGGTCATTCGTCCGTGATAACGATGACTCGATGTCAAATTTTGCTTTCAAGTGAATTTTCAAAGAACTAAAATCTTGAATTGTTAAAAGTCGATCCATTACTAGACGAAACCTTCCAAACTGTACTGAAAACATGTTAATTTGCTTAATCATTTCGTTTATTACATTCCAGTTTAACGTTAATAATTAATTTATGATTTTCTACAGACATTCCAAAAAAGGATATAATATATATTCTTCGTAGCACGTGTTCCAAAAGATCATAAAGTACGCATATTTTGTAATAAGCATATGACACTTCGTTTTTTTGACATTATTAGATTTTGCTCACTCCCCAAAACATAAATCAAATCGTTTTAATATAGAGGTTTCCTGAAAAGTCCAAAGATATGAACATTTTAATATATTTGAATAGTAGTTTAAAAAAATTGGATCCTCCCAATGTAGCTGAGCAACTTAAATTTGGGATTCTGCGAAGGTCTGGACCAGAGTCCGAAAAAAAAAAATATTTAATTTTTATTTTTAGTTGGACTGAAAATGTCCCAAACTAGGATTAAATGTGGTTTGATTATGCTATATTGGTGCGCTCGAACGCGATACAGCGATTATAGCGGTCAGGCAATTTTGCGAAATCATTTTTATACGACGATTTATCTTAAACCTCAAACGGTTTCGGTGCCAAATTTCTTTCCAAAGATAATTTTCTCGAGGTGTGAGAAAAGAAAGGAATACGGTGGAAGCTGAGCAATTTGCATCCCCAGTTCTGTCATTATTTTCATTGATTTATAATGTGGTGCAGAGTTTCTGATAAAACAGATTTTTTTCTGTAAATTCGGACGATTTTGCGGGATTTCGTCCTTCAACACCTGTAGATAGTTTTTCCTTTTCAAAATAATCCACTAATATCACACCTCGTACATATAAAAATATTGAAGCCAGAACCAGAAATTTGGAGGAGATTATTTATTTTATCCATACATCTACAACAACAAGATGATGTGGTCAGAGATCAACTCAAACGTATGCCGATATGATGAGATCACTACAGCATTTCTAAAGCCATAGTTGGTTTATTCTAAGGATCCAATTTCTACTAATATTACGGGTTCGTTTGATGTGGTAGAAATCAATAGTATTACGTCCAATTAGCTGAAAATGTGTTTATTCCAACAAGGCTCAACAATAAATAAATATTTAAAAACATGGTTTTCAGTTAACAACAATGTAAGCAATTTGAGTTCTTTAAATTATCTGAAACAAAAAAAATTCAGAGCAATCCGAAATATGCTGTTATAAATGAACAAATATTTTTTTTCCATTAACTTATATGCATCAAATGTCTGTGAAATTTTATAATAGCTTTGACATTCGTCTAACACGTATATATTTCATTTATAAGATAATCTTAATTCGATAATATTTCGGCCTAGGTTCAGTAAACCTTTCGGATAAAATGTAGGTGTTTTGGTTCACATAATCATAATAAAAATAATAAAAATTTTGGTACAATTTTCCACAAAAACCAAACATATTACTGAAATTTGGAATTAAGAGAATGCAGATATAAGAAATCTGGACCGAAATATTCAGATTCAGATGTGATTAATGTGAACAGTTATAATGGGAATAATTTGAATTAATTCAGTTTTCTGATTTCGCCAGGATTAAGAAGGATTTTCCTTGAAATACTATCGGAAATAGAACCCTTTTTTTTATAAATATAAATTTCAGAAAAAATTGAAATAGCTGTCGAAGAAATGTTGGTTTAATAAATGTAGAGAAGTGAGCTAGTGGTCAAGTGACCACCAATTCTATTGGTACAGCGCTTAGCCCAGCAGTCCCGCGGTCATGAGTTCAAAACGCACATCCATTTGTAACTTTGCGATCTATTTATAATTAAGCTAAATTCTAACACCTTTACGGTGTACTGGATTACTAATTTTGAAGCAAAATTAGTAACTATCAGCAATTTAACCTAACGAACCAAAAATGAACCTGATTGGTTGGAAATCAGAAGAATCACCAATGAACGTATGTGGTCCAAAAATAGGGCTTTAAACTGATTGGCCAAGAAAAATTAAGCAAATTCAATGAAACTTTATTATTAATTCATAATAATTATGATCAACATGAGTACGAAAAATGAGTAAGATTGGATGAAAATGCGATGCACTTTTACTCCAGACCTGTTTAGTCCGAAAAGAGATTTTGACATATTTCCCCAGATAAAATTTGTCTTATTTTATTATTGACTGATCATAATTAATATCGATGCGTGAACCAAAAAAGGACATGCTTTGATGAAAATCACGTATATCTCTATACACCCATGTGGTGGGAAAAGAGCGTTCTAAACAAATATAGATAGAAATATTCACCAATTTCATTTTTGAGTGCACGATTAAGAATCAACCTTTGTTACAAAAATCCTTTTGTTTGGATGAGAATCTAAGGTTTCTTTTTCATATTGTGACTTCTCTGGACTTAACAATTTGGTAGCGACGCGTATCTCACTGTCGATTGTAATTTTCTTTCTTGATTGCTGTTGATTTCTAATGAGTTCTGATACTTCAATTAAAATTTTTTTGCCTGTTTTAAAAATTTGCATTGTATAACGGTGAACATTTGAGCTCAGACTTGCAAATGTCTCGAAAAGCAACATTAATTGTTAACGAGTCTTTGGCTTTTTTTATATGGCTGATCTGACATTTGTTAAACATTAATCGTTTCGTTGAATAAACAACAAAAAATTTTTTTATCGTGTTAAAAATTCGAATTTTTTAAAGGAAAATTATGATTTTTCGGAAAGCATAAATTTTGTTTTTTCATTTGAGGAGAAGTGTTGCTGAGGAGCATTGAATGTTTTTCGAGGCAGTTAGTGATGGTCTCATATGTAAAGAGATAATGATTTCCATGTGGGAATTAAAGATAGTGGGCGACCACCAAAACAGATGGCAATCAATATTGAATTAAGATGACAGAGAAAAAAGGTTAAAAATCATAAGTCTTGCAGAACAAATAATTGCTGGTTGAAATATCTTGAAAATGCGTGATACATGTATTGCGTGAGACACACGAGTACTCAAAAAAATACTGGAGAAAGTTTGCTTTAGAGACGCAATAGAAAATTTGTTTTGCGTAGGATTGTTACTGACAATAAAAAATTGATTGATTTTCTATAGGTGAATGGGAAAATGTCATGAGTTAAATCGATCGATTCGGGAAGTAAGCAATGCCAGAAAAGCGAGGTGTACTACCTAGTGAAACCGTTAATACAGATCGCTTCCTACAACGAATTATCAATTTGAACTATGTATTCCTCGCTAAACGTCCAGAATTAGCCAGAACACACGGTAAGATAATGGGTTTTCATGCCAATGCACATTCACATAAACCAACACTGGTTCAGTATGCAATTTTAGCACTTGGCTAAGAGTTACCGTTTTCACCACACTTGCCAGTCTCTGGCTCCGATTTAGATTAGGGACGGTACGCGCTTTAACTGAGCAGCATATCGATTGCTACTAGAAAAATGAAAATTGGGTGACTTATTCGTTGGCTTCATATGGCGAACAGCTGTAATTGCGACGATATTTTGAATAAACGATTTTTTACTTTCCTATTAAAAATAATTGTTTTATTTAAACAAAAATTACTGACTTCATACCTTAGAATGAGATGTTTGGTCGAAATTGCACAAAAAAAATTTTCGGGAAACAGAATTCTATAGTTATGGTAATACTTCGCGTTGTATACAGTAATAGACTTTAAAATTAAAAATTGGACTAATTTATTTTAAAAATTTTTATATAATTCAACTGTTTTTCGAGGCAATGTCCAAAGAGCGAAGAAAAGGAATTACTGGTTTTAAAGTGAACATTCTGTATATATATTTACGAGGTCTTAATAATTTAATAAAAAGAAATTTCTAATTTATATTTTATTATTTATTGTTATAAATTTTAAGAAATTTCTAATTTATATTTTATTATTTACTATTATAAATTTTAGCTATGTCACTTACGTTTTTTAAAGGAAATTGTAATGAAATTGCCAGCAAGTCCAAATTGAGCAATATACGCAGAGTTTTTTTTAATTATTTTGTAATTTTTAATTTTCCATGTTTTCAATTAATAATTCTTCAAAATTAAATTGATTTATCATGCACCACGCTGTTGCCATAATTTTTTCAATTCTGACACAACACAAATGCTCCAATATTTAAATGCCACAAGGGAATGGTTTGTGAGCGCCACCAATTTTTTCAATGTTTATTTGAATGGTTACGAATCTTATTTTTTTATATTTCATATAAAATTAATTAATTAAGAATTACGTCTTTATTGCACTTTTTGCTACACAGTTTATGTCGCAGTATTGCACTGACAATGCCAATGCAGCTGTATCAATAACTGCAGGCCGGAACTTGGCTTATGGCCACTCTATGCAAATTTCATAATCAAACTTTGCCATAAAAAAACACAAATCGCATGCATTATTAATTATTCACACCAACAAACATGTAATGGCAACGTCATCATTTGTTGTCATTTCTAAACACAAACAAACTCAACAAAATTTTAAATTTTTAAGCAACGGACAATAATAAAAAAAATTAAAAAATAAAAATGAAAATTTTATTGAAAGTGAATGCACAATTCTGCCAAGTAGCATACAGACGACAAACCGATCAATTGATGTCATTAACAGTGACGACGAAAAGTAAACGACCTTTAACACCATAACTTACATACAATAACAACAAAACACACAAAAAAATAAAGCACCAACAAAAAATCTATTTATTGCAACGCAAGTGCATGGCACCGCACATGCATTTCAAAATGCAACAACTTTTCACTTTTATTGAGAATTTTTGCGCAAAAATGCCATGTGATTTCTACGCAAGCAGCCGCACACGCCGAACGCACAAATCAGACTAAACGCTTTTCGTAACAACAACTTTGCGTATATTGTGGAGCCTTTGGCAGCCAGCAAGCAAGCAAGCGGGCACATCAGTACGCGTACGCTCAAACAATAACAAAATCAATTGAACTATTTTGGCAACGTTTTCATTGTTGCCGTTTCTGTTGCCGCTCCGTGTGATTCACAAAAATTCACACACAAAAGTACAAAAACAAAACAGCACGCATTGTTTATGTGCAGCATTGCATGCGGTGCTCACTGCTAACCGGCTTTTACAAATGTTGCGCAACATTTGGCTAAAACTTCTCAATGAAGCACGCGTTTTGGCATGCCATGCGTGTTAAATGAAAAAGATTGTTTACGTTTTAGTGGCTCACGGGTGAGCAGCATGGATAACCGTTAACATTGTGGCTTTCGTGGCGGCAAATGCTGCGCATCGAGCAATTCACTAATAGGCATGTACAATTAAAATATAAATTAAATACAAAAGAAAAAAAAATTAAACATTTAAATTTTGTTTTTTAAATTAAAAAAGGATAAAAATAAAAAATCATAAGGACGTTTAATATTAAAACTATGGCGAACAAACGTTCAAAGCGAGCTTTCACTCTCACCGTCATCATAAAAGTTAAAATTCATTAATTGAATAAGAAAAATCATATCAAATAATTAAATTTAAATTTTATTGTTAGCATGTTGATTTCCCTTATAAGCGTTCACAAACGATTGCTTTCTAATGCAGTTTTGGCGGCGGTAAATGCTGCGCAGGGAGGTAATATCAGTGCTCATGGTGAACATTCGCTGCAGTACCCATAATATTCTTAACAAAAAATAATATAAAATTGAAATTCTACACTTAAATAATTAAAAACAATTCTAAATAGAGGTTAACATTTTAAAGCACCTTTTTTCGGGAAATACTCTGCAGCGAGTAATTGACAATGCTCACAACGAGCTTCCATTTACAGACATATAATGTTCCAAAAAACAATATAAAAAAAGAACAAAAATCGGATACATTAAAACGTTATGTTGGAAAATTAAATAAATTAAATTAGAAAAAAAAAATTTGAAACATTAAAACTCCCTTTTTAAATTACAAACAAACTTTATGTATGCAGACATTACATTTGAATGCTGCGCATAATCCATGCACACAACGAGCTTTCGCTGCAGAACACATAATGTTTCCAAAAAATTGCAAAAGTTAAAATTTTTTAATAAAATAAGAAAAATATATTGTAATTGTTGGTTTTCTCTTCAATCGCTAAAATGCTAGGTAGACGGTAACTTTTTAATTCAGATTTGTTCGCGGTAAATGCTGAGCAGCGATCTAATATCAATGCTCAAAGCGAGCATTCGCTGTAAAGCTCACAATCTTGCAAAAAATATTATAAAAATTTAAATTCTCTGCTTAAATCAGACAAAAAATCTATTTCTTTAGTATATGCGCTTATTTCAATTTTCAGCGATCACATACGTAGACGTTTATTTTTTATTGCAGCTTTGTTCGCAGCACAAACTACCATGCTCGGAGCGAGCATTCCCTGCTCGTCACATTATGTAAGAAAAACATCAAAAACAAAATTCTTTACTTAAATAAGAAAGACAATAAAAAATAATTTATTAAATTCTTTTCATTTTAATTACGTTTAGAATGCTATCATAAGAATAACATAACTTTTTTATGCAGGTTAATTGGAGGCTTATAATGCGGAGCGAACAAATGA
Source organism: Cirrula hians (assembly GCA_001015075.1). Taxonomy (NCBI): domain Eukaryota; kingdom Metazoa; phylum Arthropoda; class Insecta; order Diptera; family Ephydridae; genus Cirrula; species Cirrula hians. The sequence goes on from JXOS01000488.1 coordinate 11,303, forward strand.
CAAGCCCGAAGCGAGCATTCACTAGAAAATATTTTAAAAATAATTTAAGAAATAAGGACTCATTCAAAACAAAGATTGTAATAAATATAATATTTAAAAAGAAATTGAATCTAAAGAAATTTGATATTAATGTTATTCAACTTGGTTTTCGACTATTCCCTCGACGGAGATCTAACGGCCAAGTTGTGATTATCTGTAAAAATTTACCTGTTCATCAGATGAAAATTTCGATTAATTTATTTTCAGATGAAATTTTAAGGTAACTTAAGATTTTTGTTATGTGCTAACTTTGCAAGATTGTAATGATTATGAATCTCTGAGGTGTCGTCTAAGGAAGCATTGCTTGGTTCCGCCAATTTTAAAAAAATTCAAGGCTGTTGAGCCGCTGTTACTTTTTATTAAGTACGACTTCGTCAGTTTTTCATTTAATATGATCCTTAAGTTCGTCATCGGAGTGGGTTTCATTTTGTGTCATGATTGCAACCCACGGTTCGACCAATCTACTGATTAATCTCCGAATGAAAGATTTGCTTCGAAGATTCATCTTGCTGAAGCAAAGTTGGAGGTGACCGTAGTCCATTCTATTAACAATTACAAAAGACTATGTGTGCATATACCTTTGAAACGACCTAATAGATAATTTTATGACAACTTTTAATTAGAAATCGAAATATCCATGAAATATCTGGTCATAAGTGAATCTCTCAACAAACAGAAAGAAAATTACAGGCAGCTAAGGTCAGCAGTGGGATACACGTCACTTCCAAGTGTACAGAGATTTAGAATTAGATGGTTATCCGGAGGAACCTGATTTTTAAGCAACCATATCCATTTTACGCACATAGAGTCAAGAATAAAATTTCGACGAGTTTGATTAATTCTTCAGACCAAACTTCCTTAAAACTGCGGCGAATATCGCATTCAGTCCCCTATTGGTATATNGCTTAAAACTGCGGCGAATAACGTATTCAGTCCCCTATTGGTATATCATGTTTGTCAAATATGATATCTTATAAGGTCCGAATTTTGAAATATAGGTTTTTGTGAGTACCCGAAATATTGAACGGATCTTAACGAAATTAAGAGTTGAATCTAACATTTTTCCATACATTCTGTTTGCGAAATTTAGTTATTCTAGCTCAAGTTCTTTCTAGTTCAAGTGTACGAACGTACATGACTAACGTACATGACTAAATAAAGACCAAGAACAGTTGATCATATGTGTGTAAACATGCCGTTAAAACGAATATACACTTTGCAAATTTAATTGAATACAAAATAGAATGAAACTTGGTGCTTAGATTATAAAATTGAATATACAAGCTTTATGGAAAAACAGTAGAATCTTAATTAAATTTGTTCACAAACGGTACGATACTTAGGGTATCTCCAGTACACTTNGAATTGGTTCACAAATGGTACGATACTTAGGGTATCTCCAGTACACTTAACTTGAAATTAGTATAATTATATTTAATACATACAATTCTCTGCAATTGAGTAATTTATATGTTCAATATGACCAGCTTTTAATTAAATAATACATAATTCAACGAAATTCATAGGTAGTTCCAGCACTCGTAGGTAGTCAAAAAAATTATTTTTGTCGATTTATCCAAAAACATGAATAAGAATGCAGAACAATGGTTATAATGACATCTTCTATTTAAAATTTTCGAACAAAGACAACAATGGTTGGTTCACTAAGAGTCTGACTCATTGCCAGTGAGTATGAATACAAAATAATTTACTCTCTGAAAACACATTTTCTAATTGATTTGAAATCATTAAAAAATTATTTCTTGTAATAAAATTAAAGATTAATTTACAGGTTCAACTTCACCTACTATCATTAGCAGAAATCTCGAATTTATTCCAACAAGGATTATTAAAAATTAAATTGTATATTAGTGTGAGTAAAAAAATTGAACAGGTCCAGGTCCCAATAATGGTTGAGTTTACTCGTTTACCGGTTACATGTCGCATTTAGGAGCCTTCTTGCTTTTCACAAGAGCCCAAAAGTATGCAACAAATTTAGATAGCACTCCCAACGCATATTTACCCAAGAACTTTATGTTTATACAGCTTGATATATAGGTCAAATAAACATATAAAAGAAAAAAATATTTCGACAAATAACTAACGATGATTTTTTTTTTTTTTACTATATGATGCGCTGGAAAAAG
>JXOS01000490.1:0-10282 GCA_001015075.1 Cirrula hians
TATATTTACACTTTGTTTATTCTGGAATTTAACAAGCTTGCATTACAATTCAAGTTTCATTGCCAATTTAAAACCATTCATATATTCTTATTATAGGGTTTATAATNCAAGCTTGCATTACAATTCAAGTTTCATTTCATTCATATATTCTTATTATAGGGTTTATAATAAATTGGGTGGGGCTAAGTGAAACAGTCATGTTATAATTTTGTCAACGAAGTTAAAATACAATACTATGAAATTTGACGAAAATCGTTTTTTCCCTTTTAAAAGTAGCTCAGAAATAACCCGAGCGACATCAATAACGAATTAGTTTCAAACCATGAACTGACTTTGAGTTAGCCATTATAGGAAAAAGTTGATAAAAGTATATTATTAAATATACTATTTGAACAATTAAAATAGTAAAACAAAATGTGTGAACCAAGCGAAAAAATTAATTTCCATACTGATGCTAGGCAACCACTGCGCGCAGAAACCATTACATTAATTAAAATTTTATTAAAAAACAAAAAATACAAAGATGCAAAAATTGTGTGAAAAAATTTCTTAAAGTTTGAGATCTTGTCATTAAGAGCAACTGCCGCCGCTACGAATATAGGATTTACATAATTACATTTCATTTCCTTCATTTTGTTATGATTGTTATATTAGCTCTAAGCTTAATGCTGGTAAGAAGAATAAAACCAATAATTATGAGATAACTATTAAACTTGTAAGAGGAGCAGTACAACTTCTATATAACGGTGATCTCGAAAGGGAAGCAGAGTAAAAAGTGATTACCTGTTGATTATTCCAAGTGCTACAAAAGTGTTGGGACCGAATTGACAGAATTATATTTACAATGTTAACGTTATTTTTTAATTCATTTGCATTTAGTTTTTCATATAATAGTAAATATTTGGGAACCCGACTAATGTGGAGGTCCTGTGTTAATTTTAATTTTAATACAGCTTTTCTATGATAACTTGATTAAATCTCTTTACAAAGTGCTATTTTTAAATGTTTTGATAAGAAATTCATTGCTTTTCGAGTACATATATAAAATATAAATCAGAGCATTATGTCATATGCTTATGTTAAAAAAGTTGATAAATTCTGTTTTGCAGTGACAATGTTGACGAAAATGAGAAAATGAAGTTGGTTATTTAATAATTAAAAAAAAAAAATATCCTCTTCTGATTTTATATTAACTGAATATAAGTTCTTCGTTTTAATTGTGCGACATATGTTATCTGTTCTATCAAAAATGCATAAAATAGTAAAATTATTAAATTTTCATTTTGTTATTGTCTGACTGTAAGTGATGATTATTCCAGCATTTATGCATATTGTACATTTACATTTAAATTTAACATATACGCATAACGAGAACATAAATCGAAATTAATACAGGCAAAAGGCAGTTTGTCATAGATGCCATACGAGCAACGCATTTGCATAAATTTGACGCTAAATGAATTAAGCACTGATTTGCATACCACTAATTATAAAGAGAAATTTTTTATTTCGAAAATTTCGAATTAAATTACTAATATTAATAAGTTAAAATAAAATCAGTTCTTAACACATTAACGCACTTGCTCTTGAAACGAAAGGCAACATATTTATGGCTAAAAATTAAGATCTTATGCTAAATATGTATTCGAATATAAGAAATATATTCTCCACTCTTTTAATGATATTCCGAATAAAGACAAATAAAGGGTAACTGCAATTTTATTATGCCGAAAATAAGTATATGTAAAGTTTACTTACTTTTATAATCTTTAACTAAATTTTGAAATTATTGCGAACACGATTTAAAATTCTTTATTGTTGGATAACAGAAAAAGGCAAAAAAAATACTTTCCGTTATATACTTTTACAATAACTAAAACCAGTGGTTTCGTCAAGAAAATGCACCTACGTCTCCCTGCCTTGCCTTTAGCTAATAAAGTATTATTTTCATAATTTATTGAACGGGATTCGTGGCCAAGACAAATGCTCGTATAGAATATTCGCAATTGGTAGTATTTGCTGTTTTGAAAAAGAATTGCAATGAAAATGCACTAAATATACTAATACATATAATACATTATATTAGAACAAATTTTGGATAAAACCCCAACAATAAAAAATTCAATTGCGCAAATTTTTATAATGTGCTTAATAACTGGCCGTGCATTAATTTAAATTTAATTAAGGTTTTGGTTGTTTTGCAGAGAACCATGCACATGCACACTCACCCAAATGATATATAGATAATAAGCGTTAAGCTGAAGAGTTCACACGCACTTTCACTGAATGCTTTGTAAGATTAATAAATTAACGACTTCATGCAGTAATCTATCAAATAGTTTTATTATTCAAGATAAGATTGAAATGTGATTGCAGTAAGGCGTCCCCTTTGAAAAGATCGCAATTTTCTATCTTATATTCTAATCATAATTTATAATCAAGTTATTTTAATGGGAAAGGACCCAACCCCTAAATGATTTAGAAGTGCTTTTTACCAAGTGTGAACAGTATGCGGTTAAATACTTGGCTTTTAAGCTAGTTTCCGATGTTGTTGAGGTCACAGACACCCGAACATTGCTCAATCAATCTCATTTTTTATTCTATCTATATGTCACAAAAGAACATATAATTGGAATTGATTATTTATATACATTACAAACCTTGCATAAGCCTATTATTCTCTCAATGTATGACTGATAGGTAAAAAAAAAATTAATATACGATTGACAATCAAAAAGAACAATTTTATTAGTAGTTTATCGCATGTTGCATATGCTTCTTTTTCGAACTAAATAGTACTAACACTTTTCATTACTTGTAAACCATGTTAAAATGCTATTAGGCCACTCTTCTTGTGAACACTGCCATTATCCTCCGTTTTCCATGCTAAACATAGCGGAACATAACACCCAAGCAAACAATTGCAAAAACATTTATAAAAGTATATTAAGCTGATTTACAACCAATTTTAGTTTGGTTTGTAACTTTCTATATTGCCTTGTTTTGCCCTCATGGCAAATGCGCGAACATTAAATTACAGAAAATTTCAATTTTAAAATGTTTTTACTGTGCTCGATGAGGTAGCTATTATAATAGCTGCATGAATTAGGTTTATTTATTGATGGCAAACATGCAAACTTGTTTTCTTTATCATTTTACTTTTTTCGAATCTATTCCGTGAATATTTCTGTGTTTCAAATTTTCTCATTTCCTTTTCTAATTCAAGTGTTTACTATACGCTGTAATTGAAAGCATGTACAATATTTTTCCGTTTATAAGTTCATTGTTCTCATAAACTGTTGCTACCAATGAATAAAATGTGGTAAAGGATTTTAGTTTTAACCAAACATTTGTATATGGAATTTGCAAAATAGCATTTATGAAAAAAATTAAGTCGAAATATATCTAGCGGTAAGAGTATATGATAATTTCCACATTTCTGTACTTTATTTATTTATTAACGCCATTTAATGAGCCTAGCTTAAAAAGGAAATAACAATCAATGAAATTTTTTATCGAAAAGGGAAAGTATTTCTTTTTCGAATTTCACATAAAACACTAATAATTATTATATAATAAGTGCACAATTAATGTCATACATTAATTAACGAAAAATATTTTTCTTTTTTTAAGATTGAGAAAACAAAACAGAGAATTATTTATTAATATATATTCGGAGATTTTACTTTGCATTTCGCACCATTGCTTTTAACCTGACAGCTATTTTGCATAGTCATAGGAATTTGAAAATTGAATTGAAAATTTCCTTTGCAGATTTCAATCTTCGTGAAGACACAAGATCAAAAGCAACAAAATATGTTAGAAATCAATAGCGCCCATGAAAAAAATAATAATATTAAACCATATTCAAAGTTTTCTTATTAAAATTTCAACGAGGTTAACATTCATATACCTGGCAAAATTATTGAGCGACGACCAGTAATAAATGCATTAAAAACTGAAATATGAAAATTAAAAACGTGCATGTACTTAATAACAACATGCTCCTGGCATGTTCCAATCATTCGAGACTTACTGGTCAAACTACAGTGCTACTCCAAAAAGTAAAAATAATATTAAACAAAAAACTCAACTCGAATAAAGAAACAAATAAAATATTAATTAAACGCAAATAAAAAAAAATGGCGAATTTAAAACTATAGTACTTTGAGTAAACAACAATTTTAATTTCACAAGTTTTAACTTTACTAGAAACCTATGATAATACTTATAACACCCAGAGGGTATCGCAAGTTATCTAACAAAATATAAACCGTCATCATAAAGACTAATAGTCGGAAAATCCGTCTACCGATCATAAAAAAATTGAATGAAAGCGATGACCTAAGTTTACCGAATTTGGTACATAGAGACTATAAAAAAAAAACGTAAATCAAAGTTTGAATCCGAAGCCGATAACACCCGATTGGGTAAATTCATGTGGTCGAAATTAAGCAATCCATATATATGCAAATTGATAAAATTAAATAATTAAGATGTAATCTTTTAGACAATGCATGTTCAAAGAATGAGCCTGAACAGATAAAACTGAGATGTACTAATATATCATTTAATCGATAAATCTACCCATTTGTAGTCAAAAAATGTGCATNCAATATATCATTTAATAAAATAAATCTACCCATTTGTAGTCAAAAAATGTGCATTATTGGATAATATAAAAGGAGTTTCTTGTTCACGTATGTGTTAAAATTTTTGTTTTTAATGTGCAATTAGTCACAAAAATTGATTAACGTCACAATATTTTGAAATAAAAATAATCTAACCATTTTGAGGGAAAAACTAATGTAATTGTAACTATTTCAAGGTTACCAACTAATCGCCTATCAAGCCCAGACTATTATGCCAAATTCCTTAACAAATTTATTAGCATTTACATACAGCTTTAGTATTTTATCAGTAAACTTTGCTCAAATAAAGAAATGCTAAAACCGAAGATAGGACAATTAATTATAACAAAGATTGTTAACATTTTCATAAAATTGAAATGCAATACATTTCTTTGTTTATTTCGAAATTGGATTTTCTTTTTGTAATTTTTAAAAAATGAATTAAATACCTTTTATTGCATTTAGTCGCAAAACTATTATGGTTGTTGTAAACCTATGAGAGTTTAATAAAAACGAATCGAATATTATTTTTATCTATTTGAGTGCCTAATTAAATCTCAATCAATCTTTTCTGCTCAACAATAATTTCACTTTGAATGCACTGATGTATCAAAAATGTTACACACTTGAAATATTCAAATTGAATTATGCCATACACTTTAAATATACATGTATATATATATATATGAAACATTATAAATATATATTTTTTTGTATATATGGCACTTTATAAATAATACGAGTTTGCCTCTAACGTGTTTATATTGCTTTTCACTGTAAATAGATATACACTNATTTTTTATATATGGAACATTATAAATAATACGAGTTTGTCTCTAACGTGTTTATATTGCTTTTCACTGTAAATAGATATACACTTAAAAGCCTGGTTTACTGAAATAGGATTGTTGAAAATGTTAATTGGCATACATCTTGTTAACCCAATTCAGATTTCTTTCTATTAATCAGTTCTTCACGGTATAAAATGCAACAATTAGAATTTAAAAGGAACAGTTAATAATATTTTTGACAATTTGAATTTCTATCTTTAAAGACCACAATCAGTAAATTTTCATATACTGCAACTAATATAAAATGTATAAAATGCAACAATTAGAATTTAAAAGGAACAGTTAATAATATTTTTGACAATTTGAATTTCTATCTTTAAAGACCACAATCAGTAAATCTTCATATACTGCAACTAATATATAAATTAAATTCGCAAGATAACTTTGACAATTTGAGCAATATTTTTTTATTTCTTAATAATAAGCAAACATAAGACAACCCAACTAAACGCTCAGTAGTTGTGTTCCAACTGTTCGATGCAATTTAGCCTCAAATATATGAAACTTGATAGTGTAATTCAATTACTGATGTTGAAAACTATATGTATGATAAGTACTGAAATTACTTAAACTTGTTTTCACTTTTTTAATCATAAAAATATTGAATACTTAACATTTTTGCATGAAAAAAAAGGAATGAATTTTATGGTATATTCTTCGTTTTAGAGAACTTTCACGAATTCAAAAACATCTTTTAATTAAACAAATTTAAACTGTATTCTTTAAATTACATTGTTTTATTAATTCTGAAACATGCAGAGCAACATCGAAAAAAAGAACATGTCAATATCATAAACAGTTAATGCTCAAATAAAATAAAAACATATTTAACCCTTAAACTAAAGAATGACAAGTAACAGAGTTAAAGTCGACTTCAGTTGCAAAATTAAACGGTTCCGCTTGATGACCAAAAACAAATATATTATTTTTACAATAAAACATAATTTCGATTAACAAGTGTGCCGGAGGCAATTATAATTTTCCTCCAGTAAATATGGTTACCAACCTAGTTACGAAAATTAATATTGGTCAAATTCGAACGTTGATCTATCGTAATTTCATAGACTATGTGTGTCAAATTGGATAAATCCGGTTCAATTCGTTCTTGCTAGATAGATGAGGGACAAATAAACGGATGGACTTATGTGCTGCTGATGATCATATGGGTATACATTTTGAAAGATCTTCGATAAATTGTTCTGGGCGTTACAAATGTGTGGACAAAAACAGAATACATTTGCGAATAAATTGACGACGTGTAAAATAATTAAAATTCGAAAAAATTTGTAATCTCAGAATTGAGAATTTAAATAAATAATAGAAAATATATGAAATAAAAAATCCATAAAAATGCCTGTAAAAAATGTAATATAAAGCACAATAGACTTACTTGCAAGCCGCAGTAGAATAACATTAGGATTTGAGATCAATTTGATTTTTTTTCATATCTATTGTGGATGTAGTGTGGAATTTGTGTTCCCTGGTAATTGCCTGCCAAATAATCACTTTTTACTATTCCAAAAACTATAACCAATGTTATTAAATTCCCTCGAGCAATTTTACAGCTGCAATGGAACATAATAAAACAATATAAGCGGTTAAAAACATAAAAAAATTATATGAAATTATAGTTTTTTTTATTAAATTAAAAAATAAGTAAATGATATACACAAAAAAAAATCATTCGGAAAACATTCGGAAAGGAAAATATGATTGAGAGGTTTCTAATGCTTTATCTTTAACTGTCCATTCAACCCATTCTTTACTTATGAATAAGCACTGTTAAAATTTTCTACTGTTCTTTAATTGCCACCAGAGAAACAATCCTCGATTTAAGGTCGTCTTTCTTCTTTATGTTCATGAAAAATATATATTTTGAATTTCTGTAATTATTAAATTCATTCTGAAAACAAATAAAATAAAAACTAATAGAGGCATAGGAATATTCATTGGCAACTATATTGAGTTAGTGCTATGAAATCAGTAATGACAAAGATTTTATGTTATGCAAGATTCGGTCGTGAAGGTCTGTGTGCTGAATACGTATCAGTCTAGGTAATAGTGATTTTCATATATAGATTCTCCATACTCACGAATTAGCGAAAAATTAATCAAAAACATATCAATACTTTTTTTGAATGGTTTGTGTTTTGTCATTCCCTTGCAAGTGGTAAATTAATATGCTATGAGAAAGTATTTCTATAACTCATCGAACGTAGCGTACACTATGCTTCAAATTTATAGAATGCTATGTACATTTTCATTCCGTGCACTTTCTTCAAACGTAACACGATCTCTATTCTTTAAAAATAAAGGTTTATATATTAATATTATTTTTTGCCGCCGAAATACTTAGAGAAATTATCAAGCAGCAAACTCTCGTTTAATAAGTCCAGAAAAATGTTGATTACAACGTCTTAGGTAGGAATTAAAATTTCTTTCGATTTCACTTTTTATTGAACCATGCTTAGTGGCACACGTTATAAATGTAGATAAATCACGTAGGAGCAGCACGTGCCATTAACGATGACTGATAGGGATTTAAAAACATATGAATTTGCACACTAAAACCATGGCAACGGTTGAGTTTGTTAAAAACAAATTTTAAAACAAATTTTATGTTGTCGTTTGTTTTACAGTTCATAAAAATTATATTTTGTGTTTCTATGCGCTGGTGTTTGCATAAATACATCAAATCAATAATGATTGTTAAGGTGAAAATATTTAAAACAAAACAAAAAGATAAATAAATAAATAAAGCATTATGTGAGAGCTATGTTCATGTATGAAATTTTACATCATAATGTGAATCACATTAAATATTTACTTGCGGCCTCCTTAAGACACACATATGAGTCAAACGGAAATAGTTATGTAAAATGCTATGTTATCTTTGCCGGTTACCGTTTCTGTTCTTTCTTAAACGGGAAGGCTTATTGTTAGGCATGTCCTAATAACAGCATTCTTAAAAATTCCTGAGTCAAAAACAAAAACACAAATCAGTGAGGTTATATCCACGTACTAACAGAAGCCTAAATTAACCATAGTTGACTTGTTCACCATATTTCAACCACATTTGGGCCATATACGGTGTACGAAGATACTACCAGTGTCTATTTTTCAACAAAGAATATGTGTATATAAATGTATATATATATTTTTTTAGGAATCCGAATAATCTTTTTCAAATTCACGGCGATTTCGAACTTTGAAATTATCGAAACATCTTAAACATTTTATAAGTGCTCCGGAAATCTAGGTTATCTTATTTATTTTGTTTCAGAGCATATTTTTTTAATTTAAGAGTGAGCATATAAAAATTATTTGTTTATTATTTTTTATTTTAAAATTAATGTTTTTGCGGTTTAAATGTAACATATGACCCTGCTGCAATTCCAATACTTGTTGATTTATTGTATTCCTTCCACAAATAGTAAATGTCATTGTCTATTGTATTCCAATCCCTTTTAACTAAACACTTTTTGCTTAATGCACTTCTTAACTTTTTTGTTTTTGACTTGTTTTCATCATTATAAATATTGTTTCAGAATTTCGTTTGTTAACAATAAGCACACATGGGCCAACTGTTCATTTTCGTAAAGGGCTTTTTGCGGGAAAGGGTTTTTTTTTAATGTGGGTCTTTGTATTCAAAGTTGTTGCTTTGTTTTACATTTTTAAGGATTGCATTTGTCAAACATACCCACATATATTTACTAATAAACACTTGTTTTTGTTGTTTATGTCGGGATCTCTTTTTGTTTAACAATTTTTTTACAATTCACTTAAATTTAAATAAATGATAACGTATAAATAATGGGGCTGTAAGATTTACGTAGGATTTCTAAAACATAGTTGATTTTTTATAAACTATTTTTAAATATAATAAAATATATGTTATTATATGTTGTTGTATTTTTTATTTCCGACTTCTTGATTACATATACACGTAACTGTATAGTGGTTTCATTAGTTAACTGCTTATATTTATGCCATTATGCGTAGTTATTTGCTTTGCAGTTTATACAAACATATAATTGCCAAATGTTGTCTTCATAGATATAACTACGAAACTAAGAAGCTTCCGCAAACCATTCGAAAACACAATTTATTATTATATTTAATCATCACAAAGAAGTGTCAAACCTTATTTTCCCAATTTTCATCAATAATACACATTTAATGGTTAAATTGGTTTATTGCAATTGCAGATATTATAATTTATTTTTTACGAATGCTTTTGATTTTATCGATTAAAATGAAATGCTATTTTCGGAAGCTAGAACTCAATCAAATTCAGAATCCAACAAATATTCATGTTACGCAAAACAGTACGTAAACTTATATCGAGTCAATTATTTTGAAGCCTTTTTACTATAAACTTACAAATTTGTAAAATATTAGTCTTAGAGCCTCACGGTCTGTTTATAGTCCTTTATTTCTTTTAGGCTAGCCAGGGACGATGCACGAATCCAACAAAGTTATTTATTATTAATGTGATATATCGTTTATAAGTCATTGTTGGACAACTTTTAACTAAAAACAAAAAAAAATTCAGCAACGAATATATATTTTTTTAATGTTTTTATTTATCTTCAAAACCCGTTTTCGCTTTAGTTAACTGAAGTTAAATACTTAATTTAAATTANTTTTTATCTTCAAAAACCGTTTTCGCTTTATTTAACTGAAGTTAAATACTTAATTTAAATTATACAATTTTAAAATAAACATTTTCATTTAANATTTATCTTCAAAACCCGTTTTCGCTTTAGTTAACTGAAGTTAAATACTTAATTTAAATTA
>JXOS01000521.1:0-19689 GCA_001015075.1 Cirrula hians
TGTGCAAATGCATTTATAATTTAAAATCAAATAAATAATTTAATAAAAGACAAATGCCAGTGCAGTTTAATATGAAAATGAATTTTTGAAAAATTTTTAACATTAAAAGTGCGTGTCCTTAAAACCCAACTTATCTGTGCTCAGCTCTGTGCTGGTCTTCACTTTAATCACAATACTTTACAAAATTAAAAACATATATTTTTGAACGAAACACAACATTAAACAAATAAAGCAGCGCTAGAATTTTGCCGACGGCAAATCACTACGATGCAAGCTACAAAAATGCGCACACCATTTGCAATACAGGAAATACTTGGACTCGGTGTTGGGTCGGCGGCAGCTGCCGCTGCCAGCTATCAGCATGCGCAATTGCAACATCAACATGCTGCACAGCACACAGACTCGTCAAATGCTCTGCATTTGCAACAAGCCATGGACCAACAGCAGCTACAACTGCAACAACAACAACAACAGCAATACCGTCAAAACACGGCTTCGCCACCGACAGCGACAACCCCAACCGATTGCAATACTGAACGTGCAATGTCACCAGCCTCGTCGCATGGCGATACCAAAACACGCACAGGATCAGTTGCAACATCGCCAACAACAACAGCAGGCACAATAGCTGCTGCCGCTACACACTCAAATGGGCGCAGCACAATGCGTGATTCGCGTTCCATATCGCCCGATGTGACGCGTCTGTCAGCAGCCGCTGCTGCAGCTGCTGCAGCCGCACACTGTCAGCTGCCAGTGTTCAATCCAGCTAATTTCTATGCGGCAGCCGGCTATGCGGCTGCCGACCATGCTGGACAGCTAACGCACCACCATCACATGACCACACTAGCGGCAGCCGCGTATTTGCGAGGCTTCTTACCGCCGGGCTTTAGCACGCCACATGAATTTCGGGGGCATTTTCAGCAGCATTTCGGCAATCAGTTTGGCGGTGAGTGCGCAAGTTTTTTTTATTTTTTTTTTTTGGTTTTAGTTTATATCTAGTGAAGCATCTTATTAACTCCGCGCCAAATTAGTGTAAACATTTTCATTTCACTTGGTGGCCACATTGTTAAATTTTTTATTTTTTTATTGTATAGTTAACATTAATCCTATGGAGCAAGGAGGGCTAGTTTTCATTCATTATATATACACATACATATATATATATATAAATATTAATTTCATTAAAATATTTTTATAATTTAAACTTGAAAAAACCGCAAATTAAAATAACAAAATTTTTATGTTGTAAAATCTTATACAAACTAAACGTTTTGTATTTAACGTTTCACAAATATTCGGTTGGTTTCTGTGAACAAATTTCGTTTATTTATCAGTTTTTTTATTAATTTTTTATTCGAATTCATATTTTTATCTCGAGTTTAGGAAGGCAATATGTCCATGTTTATTATTTAAAGTTTATATATATAAAATTCTTATATAGTATTCCAATTTGCAGAGAAGGTGCTTTACATAGTTTCAAATTGCTCGCGTCTTTTTTACCAAACAGTGACGGATATATTTTTAATATCAGATTTTTTGGAGATTACGTAATAGAAATTTTAAAATCTATTAGAAGAAAAGTTTTGTAATGTGAGATGAGCCCCAACTGGGAAAAATATTGAATAATATATTTTCACCCTAACATTAACTTTAAAAACAAAAAAAAAAAATGTATTTTTATACTATTTGAAGGTAAACAATTATTTCAATAATATTCAAATGCTTTTTTATCAGTAAAATACCATGAATTTATCATCAAGATCAAGGATTATTAAAACCAAAAAAATTTATGAAGCTTTCATTATTGTAGAAGATTAAATTAAAATCGATTTGCGTGGTTTCAAACATACCCATCCACTTTTTAAGAACCGCGTATGTCATTTTCACGGTTACATTTTATGTGAAACTAAGGAAATTTTCTGGTGCGTCTTGCAACTATTAGATCTAGTTTTAAAAAAAATTTTAAAATCACCATCTTCTNTTTTTTAAAAAAAATTTTAAAATCACCATCTTCTTTACCATTTATTAGAAAATATTCAAAAAAGGCACCAGACGAAAATAGTTCAATTAAATTTGATTAAGATGATGAATCAACCCAAGGAAACCTGCATCCACTTTTACAACAAAAGACAATTAAATCAATAAGGATCCAGTTATACGTTGATACTAATTTTGAAAGTAACGAATCTGGGAATACTTTCACAACGACAATCATATCAATTTCAAAAAATTACTGAGGAACCAAAAATCTCTGTCTAAATCATGCAAATTTCATTTCAATCTCAAATTTGAAGGGAAACTTCAAAGATTTGTATTTGTTGTTTTTTTCATTAAAGTGCGTCCCGAAGATATATCCTGCTACATTACATACATTATAATCCATAGTAAATATCAAATAGGGTCACTCCTTGTAGACGGAAATAAATGACCGATATTGACAGTCAACTACCAGAGGCTGTAATACGATATAGGGTGAAAAAAGGACTGCATATGTTAATTTTCCTTCGAAGTTGTATATAAAAACCGTAATCTAGGTTGACATTGTGCGAAATAAAGTGGTGAATATGATGTGAAATACAAGCGAAAAATTATTATGTCAGAAATAATTCTGATACTTAAGAAACGAATATTATGAGCAAGTTTCGTCACTTATATGACGTTTATATTATTTGTATGATAAAAGAAGAACGATTAAAAGAGAAATTCATAATTATCTATAAACACATTCAAAAATAAAATGAATTTTCATCAGCATGCAGTTGTCAGCATCATCTTCGCCCTACACTATCCAATTAATAGAAGCTTTCAAGGTACCTTCTCGTATTTGGGGGATCAAAAGTGATTATATGGAGATAAGTAATTGAATGAAAATAGCAAAGCGATTAAATTAATTTGGGGGGAGTGAATCGGATAAAACAGATATTTCAATCCGCATTGTATAACTCGTAAGCTCCATAATGCCAGATACGTTATNACATCACTCGTAAGCTCCATAATGCCAGATACGTTATAAAAAAAAAAAGTTTAGAAATATTTGTATTTAAATAATATCAACAAGTTTTAAGGGCTTCTCCACGTTACATATTTAACTTAAATTTTATTTAAAATTTTGTTTTCTTTGCGTTTTTGTTGTATTAAGACTTTCGGTACACTGCGCCAACTCCACAGATTGTTTTTCATGGAGGACTCTGTCATGTTTGATTTCTTACCGTTCTCTGAAATTGCATTTCAAGCAAACTCTAAACACTCTTACTTAACATCACCAGAATAGTTTGTTCAGCATTTTCACAATCTCTTTGCGTATGGATTTTTATTTTTATAGATGTGTCCAATATATTTAAGTGATAATGGTTTTTCTTTTTACCCAAACAAACTGATCAGAGACCTTTCTGTATATGTACACAAACATGATTAGCAGCCTCAGAGCAACTGATCTGGCGAAGTCCGCCCATTTTTCCGTTATTCATATCTTGAGATAACGAGTTAAGCTAGGTTTTCACACTTGGCACACACATTATTTTGAAGGATAAGGTAAAAATTATATTAAACATTCATATCATAAAAATGGGAGTCATCAGAGAAAATTCAGAAACCTAGACCTTAACTTATTTCACCAGAGCCAAGTGAGCTTTCGCAATTGCGTCTTCGGACCAAGTTCAGGATACCAACATGTGCAGCATAAATGTTCCAAATTGAGACTGTTATTCCAGATTTATCCAAAAATTTAAGGTGATTACGATATCACAAATTCAAATAGTTATGTAAAGTTAATTTTAAGGGTACCAACATTTCGAGTAAAGGATTCTTTCAAAATAAAAAATATTCATTTTATGATATAAAATATATATACCAAAGTACTTGAAATTGGATAGAAACATATCCAAATGGGAACTTGTTGAGTAGAAGTTCGAATTTGGTCAGGTCCCCCTACCATATTTTTGAGAATTTATGTAGCTGTCGTATTCCCTTGTAATTGGAAATTATGAAAAAAGATTCTAAAACGTTGTGTAGACTTCATATTTAATTAAGCGTATTCATTATTCTGATCGCATTTTCTGATTTTAATTAATATATGTGTTTGATTGGTTAACCAATTAAATATGATTTTTGTTTATTTATTCAGTTATTGTTCAAAACATAGAGTTAATGTTCTTTACAAATAGAAGACATCTCCTATTATGATTGGTTACTCTGCAGTTTTTACCAAATATATATGACTAAGGAAGTCTGAAGGGTCTCACTTTATATAAAATAGAATTTTTTTATTGCTTATATGCCACCAGAAACGTTCGCTAAACTTCCTAAAACATTTTTATATCTAAAAGTCTCTTATACATGTTATAATTTTGAATTTTTTCTCTGTATCGAACAAGTTAAAATATTAGACTGGTTCAATTTGAGTCCATTGATATACACCACTAAGCGGACAGCAAGATCATTATAAAACTGACTTAGATCATGCTCAAGCCTATTATTTCCCAACCACGCGTTCACTCATATTTGCTATCTAGACAAGTTATACTTGTCCGCGCAGTGCCAAGTCATATTCTTAGCAGTTACGAGAGAATTGAATACAGTGCGTTTTAAATGCATATAATTTATTCAAGTAATATTTTTCATAATAATTATGAAAACATACTAAAACTAGTCTATCAGTTATAAGNGTAATATGTTTCATAATAATTATGAAAACATACTAAAACTAGTCTATCAGTTATAAGTTACGAGCTAATTTATATTAATTATTTAATTGGTATATTTCACGGACTCCTAGCGCTAGTTGACCTTCCAATCAAGGGAAATTGGTTTGTATCGCTTTAATCTTTGAGTAGTTAATGTTCTTTCGTATACACGTGAAGCGTCTAAATTTATGTGATATAAATGTAGTTCATTTTGTGCATCTGGCACTTTTTGTAGAATGGTTTGAATTGGATGTACTCCTTAATCTCGGTATTTATCTTATGAAGGCCCCTATAACAGATTACGTAGAGCTTAAAATTAGAATTTAAGCATTTATTCAACGGGTTTTTTAAAGTTTATTTTTCATTTATTCCTATATTCCTAATAATCACAGTAATAATTCTATTTAAGTTCCTTATATTGTTCTATTATAAATACTCATTTTTTTTTTTAATGCAGACAATAAAACTTTTATAAACTGGTTTGTATTATGCGAAATAAATTTTTCGAACAGAACTGCAGCGATGAGCAGCTAATTATAAAATATACATGCATGCAAAATCCATTAACAATTGGATATTTTTTTAAAACAAAAAGCTTAAACAAAAACAACGAAAAGAAGCACCGCACATTCTCCTAGCCACGCTGCTGGGTACACTTGAACAAACCTCAATGCCAAAGAACAGTGTGCACAAGTAGGCTAACTTAGCCTATCTAAGTCATTCTGCTTAACAATAATCAAGACCAAAAGACTACCATATAATGCACACTGCATTCACTTGCATACATGTGCACTTCTACTAAATGCGTGTCTGTGTGCGTGTGTACATGTGTGTGTGTGTGACTATTCTACATATATTTTTATGCATGGAAAACCAACCAAAACAAAAGCTCAACAGACAACGGCATACTCAGTTTGTAAATACTTGTGCAAGCAACCAAAAACAATTAAAAAAGAAAAAACTATAAATAAGACAAAAGAAAATTTTATAGAAAACATATTTGCGAAAAAAATATATAAACAAGAATTTAAGAAACACTGCCTGCCAGCCAACCATTGAAGAAAAATTAATGCACAGAAAGTGTGCAAAAAACGTAGAGGAAGCCATAAAAAAAACAGAACATTGCAAAATGCAACCAAGTGGCAATGCACTGTATTCATTGCAACTTATAGGAACACTAATAAGCTTTATACAGCTGCAGCGAACAAAAAACTTGCACTGACAAGTATTATCTACAAATTTTAGACTACCAACATTTGCAAGATTTTAAAAACTTTAAATGGCATTGCGAATTGCAAATGAACCTCACTTTGGTGCAATTTGAAATATGCAATAAGTGATACTGGATTGAAAGGTATTGTCTAATTAGGCGCTGAATTAAATTATAAATGAGATAAGAAGTATTTCTTGACTCCACAAAACCCAGAGTGATGGATTGTTCGCTGCGCTCACGTTTTTTTTTTTTTTCTAAACGTAGAGCAATAAATCGAGTGCCACTGTTCAGGTGTGACGCTGTGAGGGGTAAAATCGCCATGCTCATGGATGCTTTAATGCATGTTCCTAAAAACGTCACCAAACCATTAAAACTTAAGCCCCCAGCAGTAATGATATTCCAAAGAGCTTTTGCAAGGAAACCAGTCGTTGATTTATGGCACCACTAGTCTATTCGCTTCCACGTGTCACTCTCTAAAAACGGAATTACTTGGCGTATTGGATTTCGGTATTTAAATGCAATGGAGACCCATTTCGGTTTGGTGACGTTATCAACAATTCGCATCAGCAAGCCTTAGCTGCTAAGTCTAATAGCGAAACAATAAACTAGTCCGCATGGGTTGTAGGTGTGTCATTTAGCAAAAAGTTGTGTTTTTACAAATGATTTTGAATGTCGAATATGAAAGGAGTTGTAAAAAAACGAAATGATTAAACAACAACAGGTGTTACACTCAATTCTGTACAGCATAGCCTTAGATTTGCAATTTTAATTAAGATTCTAANACACTCAATTCTGTACAGCATAACCTTAGATATGCAATTTTAATTAAGATTCTAACTCAATGAGTTTGTCTAAGGCAGAAGAGTGGCTGTCAGAATCCTAGTCTTAATTTTTATTTTAAAAATTTCTATACCCCAGTTATACCCCAAAAAATATGCACAATTTTAAATTTCATCTATTCGTCAAAGACTCCGGCTATTCCGAGTAAAGGTCGCTAGAAGAGGTCAGGTTGGAATCAACGATGGCATCCGTTGAACTGCATTCATATATCTGTTATATCGTTCTCAGTTGAATAAATTCAGACATACACACTGGGTTTTTGCAAAGATTGAAACGCATACAAATAATCATGCTGGAATCTATATATTTCTATAAAATACATGTATAGAAATATGAAATACATAACAACTATCGCAAACAGAAATTAATGTTACTCATTACCTGAATTCATTTATCAAAGCTGAGCCTCATAAGAGGGCCAAATCAGCCATTACGGGAGAGGTATGATGTTACGTTCATGATGCATTCAAAATTTTCTATGATGTATTCCAACACCCACAATATGTGTGCAATTAGTCAAACATTTTTTAGACACCTCTTCCCATGTGCAATGTAAATTTTTCATTGTCGCTAAATATTTTGTAAGTTTTTTGAAAACTGTCTCGTCGAATGAGGGCGCAATAGAGCAATAATTTTGGATACTACTATGAACCCAATCCTTTAAACAATAAATTATTTTAAATTAATATTTGAAAATTAAGTTAAAGGGTAAATGGACTAATAACTGCAATTTGGACAGTCTAGGTAAAAGAAAATATTCAAGTTTTTTTTTTATTTGAAATTATAATTATAGTTTTTTTATAATGTAATTTGAAGACTCATATTTAATATTTGATAAATAGCTAGCTGCGTTTCCCCGGTTCCATTTCCTAATTTCGGTTTGTGATCATTATTTTAAGAGTAGTAAGAAAAAAGAAAAAAAAATTGAACAAAACGTCAGACTTTGCAAAGAAATTTCGTAGGTAGGTGGGAAATCACAGCATCAATATGTGTTTCCAAATGGTAAAGATTGCATTAATAAAAAAAAACAAAAAACCGAAGGTGCATCTAGTACGCATAGTCCCAATAGAGGATCTCAAGCAAAATTTGCCCCAATCATCAATTAAATTCAACCACTTTCATTAAAGGACAAATTATTTTTAAGATGATAAATTAGACTTCACTTTATAAATATTAGCATTAATATTGCCAAAATATTTCTGAAATAAATTATAAAATGAAATGATTTATAAAAACTATGATGCACTTGGTAACTTGAAGATAAAAGACTGATAGACATTTACCAGGTTGTTACTGACTTTATCACAAGCTTATCACTAATGCAATTGGAAAAATGCATTTAGTTTTGGTCACACATTTGCAAAATCTAGAATGATTAGCATCACCAAAGGTATTCATGTAGCCATATTGGTCCATCCAACGGGTCATAAGCAAAAACTATAAGGAAGGACTTGAGGTAAAATTTTTGCACTCATATTCTATGGAAAAATTTAAATACAGCCAGTTCACCACTTTATTCCAAAATCGAAATTGAGTGCTATTGCAGACGTAAGAGGTGATTTTTTTCCAATAACATTTCGAAATTAAACGGTTCTGATAGTATCTAAGTATCTTCAAAAAATGGGCAGGATTGGCAAATAATCAGAGAAACCCCCAATAAATCTATATTGTCCCTCAATTTTATTTGATAAACTTCATTACCATTGTACAGAAAACATGTATGACTTTTAGAAAATCAAACGAATCTATAGGACACCTATTTAGTCCCAGTAGACGCTTTTCCCTAAATTAGTCAAATCTTCAATGAAACTCAATTGATTTTTATTGTTTTGACATATGATGAATTTGGGTACCAAAAATGTTCCTGATAGCATGAAAATCAAAAGAACCTGCATTACACCTTATTAGGTCCAAGCAGTTTTAGACCTTTAATTTTAATTAAAAAGTATTAATGTTTCAGATTACAAGCTGAACAATTGCATTATGTGATTTCCCTTTTTCTAACAATTCCAAAGCAACGTTTATCTTACAATTAAGGGCTAAGGCTATTTTAACTTTCGAGGTTTTAACTGCATTGAAAAATATCAATATTAGAAAGAAGGCCATTATGCTCTAAACGTTTTGCCTCCGAATTCAATATCTTTTTCAGTAGTTAACATCTCACCGACTCCTATTATTGAAATGACTGAAAGAAATATGCAAAAACAGTTGATAGATTACCACGTGAATACATAAAGGGACTAGTTCTTGTTAAATGCAATTTTATTTAAGTAAACTTTAAATGTGCTTTACGGACTCAGTGTAAGCACAGGTTTCAGATGAATCAGTTATATCAATGAAACTGAGTTGCTATCCGAAAAAGTCTTTACGATCCTATTCGACCATCTGAATATATATAAAGAATAGCTTATATAATGGTTACAATTCAAAACTCTCAAAACTTTACGACTGTGCCTCAAAGGCTTTGTTCTTAAATGGAAATAAATCCATAGACAGATCCTTTGATATAGCAGTCAAATGCAATTTCATCTGCTTCTATTACACGCGTAGGCATTTTAATAAATGTTTTAGCGAAAGAAAACAAACATAACAAAGGCAAATGAAAATCATTTTTCATATGAATTATGTATTTGAAGGAACTAAGCAATATTGGACACAAAGACCATATGCCCGTAACATACGTGTTGTAATAATATTTACTTAATTATTTACCACTCGTCCAATGCCTAAATACCAATAAATTACAGACAAAAAAAAGTTGTATAATTGAGAGTGGACAAATTTAAATGGAACAGCAAAAAGGCCAAAGGTGATTTTCATGCTTAACCAATAACTATTTACTTAACAAGCTACCAACACAGTAGCATTAACCACTTAACAATGAATGGTATACAACAAGGATAATATAACAAGAGCTATAAAATTACTGTAAATAGTGTGAAAAAAGGACGCACCGAAAAGGCACACAGCTATCCTCAAGCAACAACACGCATGGAACAAAAAAATGATTTTTAAAGGAAATACCAGCAATGATATTCGAAAAAATGCTGGTCAAGTACATTAAAAAAAATATTCAAAAAAATAAAAATAAAAAAAAATTAGAAAAATGGCTGCTAACGGGCTGAAGTAGTTGTTCAGAGCAGCTTGTGTTTTGTAGTATCTATTGATAGTTAAAGTGACGACAGCTGTTATGAAATAGAGTTGAACAAATACATAAGATTGTGGCGTTTGTGGCAATTGGCGAAACGTTTTTCTTCATTGCGCTAAGGATGCTGTTGTTATAGTTATTCATCCACACAGCGGTATTTTGTTAATAGACTCTTGCCGTGCTAATGCTTTCCTCGCTGTGCATTAAAGAACTTACACTTTCCGTGGGAATAGACGATTTTAATTATATTTGTCGCTAGTGGCCCACTGCATGTTTGAGAGCATACGCGAAATTTCAATGAAAAGCAAGTTTTTAATGCTTTAAAGAGATAATTCATAAATTAGAATTTAATTAATGCTGTATGAGAAGAGTGTGACAAATTTCTGTATTTGATACTATAGTACTTTGTAACACATACAAACTAATACACACATTTAAAATTTTAATCTCAATACTTATTTTTTCAGTATCGTGCGATATTAAAATTTTTCATTTGACTAGCAGATGTTCTCCTGACCTGAATTCAAAGACTACTTTTAAACAACAGTTTTTATTTTGATTCCTTTTAATAAATAATAATAAATAAAGAAAAACATGTATAGGTATAATGTAGAAGTTCCTGCGCGAAAAAGGATAATTGCAAGTAAATATTGAAATCCTGTTACACGGACAATTGCAGCTACATTGTATTCTAACGGAAAGGCAGTTGGAATTATTTGATTTCACTCTTTCCAAACAAGCTCCGCCTTGTATTTGCTTATGTTTAGTATATTGATGACGCAGGAGCCAATTTTCAGCCAATTCAACAAAATTTTGTCCACTATCTCATGTGATCATCTATGAGCTGACGTGCACTTGTCCCTAAAATGATTTCCATTCCTTTAGCTTTTCTTTGTGATGTTGCAATTCTGTGTTTCAGTATTTCCAAAATTTAAAATAAATTGAAACCTTTTTACAAAATAGAAAAAAAGAGCATTTTAAATATTTTGGAACTTTTTTTTTAAATTTGGTTTTTCGTATATCCTAACTGAATGGTTCAGATTAATAGAACAAAACAAATAAATCCTTAATAAGCACAGATTTATTATTTATTCCAAATATAGTGGCAACTGTTAAGAGGTTCCAAACTTAATCGGTTTAGAAGAAACAAACTCTATGGAAATCAAACGAATCTATAGGACACCTATTTAGTCCCAGTAGCCGCATTTCCCTAAATTAGTCAAATCTTCAATGAAACTCAATTGATTTTTATTGTTTTGACATATGATGAATTTGGGTACCAAAAATGTTCCTGATAGCATGAAAATCAAAAGAACCTGCATTACACCTTATTAGGTCCAAGCAGTTTTAGACCTTTAATTTTAATTAAAAAGTATTAAATTTTCAGATTAAAAGCTGAACAATTGCATTATGTGATTTCCCTTTTTCTAACAATTCCAAAGCAACGTTTATCTTACACTTAAGGGCTAAGGCTATTTTAACTTTCGTGGTTTTAACTGCATTGAAAAATATCAATATTAGTTAGAAAGAAGGCCATGAATGCTCTAAACGTTTTGCCTCCGAATTCAATATCTTTTTCAGTAGTTAACATCTCACCGACTCCTATTATTGAAATGACTGAAAGAAATATGTAATCAGTGTTGCCTGCTTTTTACTCTTCAATGTAAATAATTGACGCAAAAACAAAAACAAACTCTATGAATATATAAAATTTTTTACTTATCGAAAAAGCAGAACTTTTCACTATATTAAGAAATTGAAATCGCGCCACACTACTTTAGAAAAATTTAAAACTCTCTGGCTGGAAATTTTTAAAACCATTACAGAGTGTTCAGGTTCAAGTTGATTTATTCAAAAACAGCTTCTGAGGATTGAGAAATCTTGCATACCATAAATAACATATGAGACCCAAATAACCCAAGTAATTTACTCTTAAACAAAAATAAAATTAATAAAAATTTTACAAACGAAATAAGAACTGAAGAGCTATAACATATTCGATTAATGAATGATAGGTATTATTTTATCATTTTGAAGAACTCTAAGTTGTTACTTGTTTTTATAGCAATTATGACAGTTTATTTTTCTAAGAATTAAATTATTTTATTCATTTTCATATTCTGCACCTCAATTTATAGACATGTTCATGATCATGTTTTCAAAGAGAAAAATCAAAAATGGTTGTCGGAGAATCGAAAATATAAGAACTAATCGGGTTCATCTTAGAATAAGGTGTGGATAAAACTGACTTATGTTAACATAATATATAGAGTATGCTTGGTTGTGGTAATTTATCGTCAAAATTGATTCACAAACCACATCATTTGAGATGATCGATCCTCCTACGGCAATAATATAAATGGTGTTCATATAATTAAAATGGTGTTTCTGAACTCTGCTCAGCTTTGTTGTGATGCTATATACGACACTATTTTTTGCAATTAATTTAAAAACGAAGAATATTTGAAATTTCCTTCCTACTTCCTAAACACTTTGATTACGTATATCAGGAATAACAGAAAACCCTTCATTTCCGATATAAATATCCAAGTAAGTATTTGAAATTGAAAAATGAAAGATAGCCTCAATTTTAATTGCAATTTATTTTTGACGATACGTTTGTAACAGCCAAAACGAGTGGTCGGGTACCTATCAATATATACACCAATATGATCAGCATCACCACAAGAAATGATCTTGCTATGCCAGTACGACCGCCCGTTGTCAAAAATAAGAAGGAAGGACTTGAACTCGATTTACGAAATTTTACAGACATATTCTACGGATATATTCTACGAAATTATACAGATATATTCTACTGAAAAATATTATATCAAGGTATGAATTTAGTTAAGATCCAACAAAGCACACCTATATACTCAAAATTGGGTTCTTACGCCGTAAGAGTTGGTATTTTGCAAAAAAAATCGTAATTAGGTGGATAATCATCACAACTAAGTGCCTTTAAAAAATTTTAGTGATGGAATAAAAATCAGAGGTACCTCCAGTACTATTTTATGGTCCCAATAGAGGCTTTAATCCAGAATTATCGACAGTTGTAATTTAATTATAGAAAAGTTCAGGATTGAATGAACATAAATATGATCAATGCGTATACCAAAAATGTGCAAGATTGATATTCAGAGATACCCCCAATACACCTATGTCCAAAAAGACGGTTTTGACCAAATTTGGACAAAACAATTATACTTAATATTTCGGAATAGACATGTATATCACTGTCGGCCTAACCCAAATGTAACTTCTTTCCTTGTTTTTTTTTTTTTTAATTAGTTTTTATACTAATTCGAATAAATTGTCTTATCAATAAAAGCGGGACGTTATCACACTCTCTCCATATAAATAGAATAATCGATAAAACTAATGCGCATTGAGCATTGTCCCATCTGCTCGTGGTAAACAACTATTTGTACCAACACCACTGTTTCTCAACTTTGCAAAAGCATTTCTATTCTAATTTCCTGCTGAAATCCAAAATGCCATTAAAAATTAAAGACCCACCTTGCTTGTCCGCTTGCCATTTTCGGCAGGTTCCTGTTTCGATAGCGCACTTTCTCTTGCACAGTTGCTATTTTAGCAATTACTAAATAATTTCAATTTGAAGAGCTCATAAAACAATTAACTTCTCAAATTGCTTAAACACCCAAAAATGAACCTCTGAAGAACAACAAAACTACACGGGCATACAAAATCACCAACACCTGAAAAAAGGCAAAGAAATTGTGAAGAAACGTCGAATAATTAAAGTTAAGCCACAACAAAAGTGAGGCACAACAGGCAGCCACGGCAAATGCTTAACGCAAGAATAATAGGATGTCCGGATTATGAGCGGTGCACACAATACACGTAGCCATATGCGCTGGCTCATATGTGTGCATGCCATACAATGTAATTTTCACACTTGAGGATATGCGCAACAACAAAACGGCAAAGTGCGCAAATACACCTACAACGACACCTACCTTCGTTTTCTTTGGTATTCACCTTATTTATTGTTATTATTTTCATTTCTTTTTTCCTGCAAGAAAACATAATATTGAAGCAAAGATAAAAGAACAATCTCAACAAAACCTGATATTATTCTTTTTTGCTGTTTTTTTAAATATATTTTATTCATTTTCGGCGCACAATGAAAATAGCTGAAATATGAATGCAAAGCGATTGCTTCAAGTAGACAAGGTGCGACGATGTAGGCGTTTGTTTACATAAAGTCGTTTACTTAATTTTCTTTACATTATTTTATAATGTTTTAGCATTTCGTTATTAGTAGTGCGACAACAATGCAAGGATAATGCAGAAGCAGTTGTAGAATTTAGTTGTGGTCTTTCATAGATATGGAAGCACAAATTATGACGAATTATCTCCGCTACTCCGAATAATCATTTTATATCCATAGTAAATTTCAGAGTAATAATCACTTCCAACTTAATGTTGCGATCTGTCTGTGATCATTATAATTTGAGTAGTTTTAGAGATAGATCGATAATGTTTCGTTACTTGGTGTATTTTGTAAAAAGTAAGGTGAAGTTCGTAAATGGCGAAAATCTGTCATGGTACCTCCAATTGACTCATCAATCAAAATTCTTCATTTTAAGCCGAGCTTTTTTATTCCGAAGAAGATTTTAAAAGATGTTGCATTCTCTTCAGAAACCCTTGAAAAACGGGTGAAGTCGGTATTTGGACTTGTATCACGAGTACTTCCAGTACAAATTCGGACCCTTGAACATAAAAAGGCCATGCTATTTTAATAAAAGAAATGGAAATTGCTTGCTAATGATTAAATGCGTTAGTTTGAACTTGGGTCCAATATTTCCCGGGTCCAAAGAATATGTTTTAATCCAGGACTTTTCTAGTTCAAGTTGATTAATATCAACTAAAAGAAAGGGACAATTTTGAATGAGGGTTATTTTGTAGACGCGTTTTAGCGACTAATGTAATAGATGCAATACATTGTGATTATAATTAATTATCATAAATAAATATTATTTATTTTCTAACTGGTTTTGCAAATTGTCTAAGAGCTTGAAGTGCAACGAACAAAAATCATGGCTTATATATGGGTATATCTGTTTTTTTAATGACATTTAATGAGTAAACATTGTTTATAATGTAAAAATACGGCCTATCCAGAACCTTAAAAGTTTTGTTGAGCAGCAATGCATTGCAGTACAGTTTGTTACAAAATTACAAAAAAAATTATAAAAAATACCCTTTGCTTCCTTAAATTTTCCAGTAACGTTTATCATACTGTACAAGTTCAAGAAAATATGAAAATATTTTCTTTGTGTTACTTAACTGGATTCAATCAATTTTGAATTAGAGCTTGCCATGTATTGCTATTTGCACCGGATATCTTTTAATTATTTATATCCTCATGAACGATTGATATAGCAGGAGTACTCATACCATAATTAATTTGTAAATTTTTTATTTGAATTAATGCAATTGTTTAAATGTAATTTATTTTCAACTCATTTCATATTGCAAAATTCTTTTCATGAATTATTAAATGTAGTCGAAAGATTAGCAAAATATTTGTGTGCGCAACATTTATTAGTTTGCAACAATGTGGCAGAGGTTGAACATAAATGTTTGAAAAGCTAAATGCATGACTTGCAGGCGAATCAAGAACAAATCCTGTGAAACTTAAGACGAATTATAACAATTTTTAAATTGCTACTTAAACAAATAATACAACTACAACAATAAACAAAATGCATACAAAAGCAAATACGAGTGAGCGCATTTAAGGCTAACATGGACTAGTACAAAGCGACAACAAAAAATGGAATACGCACACACTCTCACACACACACATTCGATATAAATAAGACAACAAGCATATGGCAGCGTAGCTGAAGCTAACTTTCAGCAAGCATTTACAAACACCGAAGCCAAGGCGCTTGTTTATTTAGCTATTTCTGCCTGCTTCCTGGAATTCTTCGACAAATATTAAGGCACTATGAATAATTTAAAATAAAATGAGTAAAAAACATATTTAAAGTAAATTAAAATAAATATAGCATACCCGTATAAAAAATTCCAATAAAAGCCACAAACAAAAATTATGAAAACGCACGGAGAAGTGAAAAATGTTTATATTATTTTCATAGCTATTAACGTCGACTTTTTGGCTGATCATGCACAAAACTCATAGGCCAGTCTAGGCTTAAAGAACCTTTCTTATTTTGTTACATGTCAAGTGCTGCCACACAATAGCTGCAGCCAACAATAATAGCAAGTGTGCTGGTGGTGCATGGCAACAAAATAAAGGTCACTTGTCTACTACTTACAAGCACTTGTAATTTTCTACTTAAGTTCTTGAAAAATATTTCGTTCTCGATGATTATTTGCTCATTCCTTTTTTCTGTTCAGTTTTCAAGAATTTTTTGTTTTGTCCTCCGGTTTTTAATTAATTTTTATTATTCTTATTTTTATTTCTTCCAACTCATTTCAAATTCAGCAAAAGAAACATTTGTAATGTTCTAGACATAGTGATATCTTTAAGAATACTTTCGGAATGCCAAAATAATAGCATGATCGCGAAGGCGATTCGTCTGTACCTGACACACTAAATGGCACATCCTTGCAGTAATTACCAAATTGGCTCAAATTGTCATACATGCGCCTGCGCATGGAAATTATGTTGGAACTTTTTTCAACCTTTCTTATGTATTTTATTTTTTTCTGAAATCACCATATCCATTTAATCAATAAATTATAATTTTAAATAAGGGAAATATATGAATTGAATAACGAGAGATCGTCTGCCATTCGAATATATCCAAAAATATAGTTAATAGATTCCTGTTCTTTATTTCATAGTAAGGAAACAAAACATATTTATAATATTCGCTTACAACCTATGTCGTTTAAAATGCAAATGCCTTATGATGTTAAGTTATATCATTTTACGAAATTGCACTATTGATTNAAATGCAAATGCCTTATGATGTTAAGTTATATCATTTTACGAAATTACACTATTGATTTAATATAAAAAAGGTCACAGTATGTACCAAAAATGAGCAAGATTGGAAGAAACTCTGACCAATGTGGTCAGAAAATTTGANGCACTATTGATTAAATATAAAAAAGGTCACTGTATGTACCAAAAATGAGCAAGATTGGAAGAAACTCAGAGATACTTTCAGTACACCAATGTGGTCAGAAAATTTGAAGAGAACATTTATACTAAACATTTTGGAAGTGACGTGTATGTCACTGNCTTTCAGTACACCAATGTGGTCAGAAAATTTGAAGAGAACATTTATACTAAACATTTTGGAAGTGACGTGTATGTCACTGTATGACTAAGGCGACTGTAATTTTCTTAGCATTTTCTTTCTTCATCCAATTTAAGTTTAAATTTTTTTCAGTTTTATGCATCTAAATCAATTTTACAAAACTANATTTTCTTAGCATTTTCTTTCTTCATCCAATTTAAGTTTAAATTTTTTTCAATTTTATGCATCTAAATCAATTTTACAAAACTAACACTCAAATAATTTAATTCTTGCAGTTCAAGGAACTGCATATAAAATAAATTATCATAGCAATGCAGCAACATTTGAACGAGTCTGGAATAATTGGACGACACTAGTATCCCTAATTGTAGATGGCTTGTAAAGTACTGTAATGCTCTCTAATGGAATAAGAAAAGATAACGCAAACTACCACGTGTTAGTAGAGTATGGTAGGTTAGGTCTATGGGAGTTACACGAAGCTATTGAGCGATTTTGCCCCATGATAATCTGAACCTTTCCTTTTATAGAATAAATATGAGCCACTTTATCTGTGAATTTTTGTCTCAGACATACAATTATTTTCATGCAAAACATACAAACTGACTGCATTAGAAAGTAGAAAGTTTTCTTAAATATATTTCAAATATAAAATTGAAATCGGATAAATTTTTAAATTATGCTTTATTTTTATTTAACAAAAAAATAGAGCTATTTCTTGCACTCAAAGACTATATTTTACATAAAAGTACCAAATCGCGGAGAAAATAAAAAAAAATTAATAAATAAAAAAAAATCATAATTATAGACAATAAAATCCTGACGGGTATTATACTGTCGCTTTTATTAAATTAAATTAAGTTATTTTTAGGCATTATATACTCTGCACAAAGAGGTAATTGTCTGAGTAAATAAATGATGAATATTACTCTGTTTGGTTTGGGGTTAAAGGAGTCACGCGTGTACGTAAAAGACCTTTTATAAGGTGCCAGCAGATGAATTCGACATGAATTGTATAGAACATGTCTTTAAACTCTAAGGATCAGCAACATCTTGCGATTCATCTGTTTAACGGATCTATTTAAAGTGTGCAATAGTCTCCATGATAATTTCAATAAAATCGTCTAATTAAATAATAACACAGCGTAACCATAGACAATCAAAGTCTCCACTATTAGCCCAAGTTTTGGAAAGGTTACATTAANACGACTATTAAAAGATGGCAATTTGCTGTAACCATAGTCAATCAAAGTCTCCACTATTAGCCCAAGTTTTGGAAAGGTTACATTAATAAAATTAAGTTATTAANCCATAGACAATCAAAGTCTCCACTATTAGCCCAAGTTTTGGAAAGGTTACATTAATAAAATTAAGTTATTAACAATATTTAATGGATTGCTAATTGTATGAAAACTAAAAATGTAAAGCAAGGCATATTTACACAAAAAGAAATATCATAAGAGTATGTATTGTTGTTTTCATAAGCAGTGGTGACTTCCACTGAAAATTCATAGACGGAATATATAGACGAACTGCACATATTCCTACGCGGCTTATAGCGCAACGTGCCAGCAGCACACAAAAACGCAAAAAAACGACGCTTATTTGCCGCTTTATGTTCGCGAACGTAAAAGCTATGGAGTCAGCGAGCTCCATTACAAATTATTGCGCGTTATATTGGCTTGCGCCATTGTGGGCGTGTGTGTAGTTGTGTGTTTGCTTCCACTATGCACACGACAACCGTAGAAATTCACTTTAAACGACAAACATGGTCTTGAGAAATAAGAATAAAAATATAAATATACAACAGAAACAAGAAACTCACCTACAGCTATTCCTACAATTACAAGCATAATATTGCTCATACATTGGCAAGCGCTGCTTGAGCAAGCGCAAATAGAAATAATAAAAAAATTAGCACGAAAAATAAAAAATAAAAAACAAAAAAGTTGAATAAATTTTCATGGCGCATGGTGTACTTTGCATTTTGCTTAACAATTTGCTAACAATTCGCTGACTGCTAGTTATGTCTTTAGCTTTTCTTTGGTCGTCATAGCAACTATTACCTGCTGCTCCTGTTGTAGTTGTTGCCGCTGCCGTTGTCACAGTCATGGCGTAAATACGCTGGAGTATTATTAACGTAAATGCAAAATTGCCAATTTCAAGTGTATTTCCTGTCAACAGAAATTTCCTTTTTCCGTGTATTCCATTTGCGTTCTACTTTACTATTGCGGTGTCGTCTTTTTGCTTTGCCACTTTTCGCTGCTTTTTTCTTGCTACATTTCAATGCAATACCAAGCAATTTTACTTCTTTCTCCATTTGTTCGTTTTTCACTCGCGTAATAAGCATTTATGCCACTGTCATGTTGGGTGTATTGTTGTTTGCCATTATTTGTTTGCTAATATTGATAATTTTTGCTATTTCCGTGGTATCATTTTTCACGTTGCTGCTACTGTTTAGCATTTCTACTTCAAGTTAAATTGATTGGCGGCTGTTTCATAACAAACACAGCGCTTTCAAATGAACTGCTATATATATAT
>JXOS01000521.1:19728-35309 GCA_001015075.1 Cirrula hians
CTATATATATATATATATATATATATTAAAAACTAATTTTTCGCTACCAGTTCTGCCAGTTTTTTTGTATTCATTTATTTAATTATTAATTTTTCTTTTTTTGTTGCTAAAAATGGGCATGCATATTCGTTTGAATTATTTTTTAATTTTATTTTGTATTTATCCAAGCTAACTACTGTCTTCATTAAGGTTTTCAATTACTGAATTAACGCAGAATTTTTGGGGTAACTAATGAATTCGCATATTAATTTCTCGTCCAACGTCTACTCCCTTGCTGCACAGTTGTGTGTGTCTCAGTGGTGCCGCAGCTACGGATCCCATTTTTGTAACCCGCATATGTAAATAGTGGTAGCGTAAATACATGCCAATTAATATATATTTACATATGTATACATATTTACAAATATGCCTTAAGAGGGTTACTTTCGAAATTCACGATTCATCCATGAAATTTTACAAGTGCATTTGTTGCTGCTTATTGGTAATCATACCACTAATTTCATATTAATTTTACGCTTTGCTTTTTAAGTGCGCCAGACCAATTACATCCTCAAACGCAGTACAAAATTAATTTCGGTTATACATTCAGCTTGCCAACCTATGTTCCGCTAATTATTGCATTTTAAATAGGATTTTGCAATGTTTAGTAAATTTTTCGGTAATTTCAAATGTCGGTGGAATGAGTACAGTACGTATTGAACTGTTAAGCAATTGAAGCTTGAGGCACAGTCTTCTATGAGCAGCTTACATTATTTGTGGTTTAAGCACCTTTAAGGAAACAACGACATACACAAAGACATAACTTAATTCATTCGGATTGTCATTTATAAAGCATTTCCATTTTTGGTTCAGTTAAAAATAAATGATATATTTTTAATCATTTCACAAATTAATTCTTCGTCCATCCGTTTGTAATGCCTAGAAAGATTGATCCGATGCTTATCCAAATGTATAGCGAAATGACCCCCATCACCGCCAGTCCTTCCGTCTATCATCAAAATATAGAGATATTTCAGATAACATGATCAAAATCAAAGAATTAAGTTCGAACATGGCTCCGTTCCAGCCATTATTTGAGGCTGCTCCAGTACACCCATATTATTGAAAATAAGCCTTTTATTTCAAATAAGCAACAAATACAAGTCGTTGAAATATTTCTATTAAAGTATTGGCAAAGATTTTTTATTGCTAATTGTAAATACCGCTATCACTCCAATAGGGAGATATCATAGGGTCTTATTTTGAATAACGCTCAATCAACTATCAATAAATTCCCGCAAAAAATTGGGATTCAAGATGAGAATACCGTCTATAATCTATCATAGTAATCGGAACTGGCGAAAATTCAGAATTACCCCAAAACAGACGAAGAATTTTCAAAATGCGAAATATAATCAAAGCAATTCCTTTGATATTGATAAAACGCATTCTTAACTCAAAGATGAGCATGATCATATCATTTTCGTTAATTGATATTCATTTATATTACGTTATGATATTGAAGTGATTGTCATAAAAAATTGATAAATAATAAGACAGACGATTGATAAAAGAATACTCGGTATTGCCATACTATCAGAAAATTTTTGGAAAATTATCGACTAATTACAGCAGAACTTTATACCAGACAAGGGGGAGAAAAAAAAGTGCATCTAAGTGAATACTCGGTATTTCCATACTTCTCATTATTAAGTAAAGATAAATTTATACCATACAAGCCGGCCTTGTATACGGATTTAATTGCTTATTATATATAATCAGCTTCAAGGGAAGTTTCTGTATGTGTTCTATCGCCACTATTCTATTTCCATTCTTTTTTTAATTTGCCTGCATTTGAAACTTACAATGCCATGGTAAATTCATAAAAAATATTGCAATTTCAAATAATCATCAAATAAGACTTGCTGTGCACTAATTTTGAAAACCCTTCGCCATGAGCATACATATACGCTACCGCTTATTTATTGATGTCATTATTCCTCTGATGCTGTTAATTCAACATATAAATTGAATATTAACCAAGTTAACATGCTTCTTATTAAATACAACAAGGTTAGCAAAGCTGCCAAAACACATACATTCGCACACAGACACAATTCCAATATTACCTTAACACCCCACAATGACAGTTTTACAGTCAAACCATTTTGTAACTTTCCAAAATTTAATTTCCCTGTTGACAGCAATTTGCCATGCTTTACTACGACAATAACTGCACATGTTATAAAATTAATGCCAACAACAAGTACAGCACATACGATACTAAAAAAAAGAGGTTCATTTCAATATAAAATAATAACAATAATAATAAAATGAAAAATAAAAGCAAGCACCAAAAGCATAAGCTAAAATTGTAATGGGTTAATAAATATTTGAGAACTCTCGCCAGTACGTGTTCACTGTGGCTGCGTGCACACGTTGGCATGCTTGTAATAACGAAATGGCACATTTTACAGTTATATGCGCGCCAATGCCTATATGCATTGGAGCTTGCAGCTGTTGTTTAAATGGGGTTGTTGTGCGCATGTTGGTATATAACTGCGTGTGCCAATCGTGATGCAAATTGAATTGCAGAGTTTGTTTAAATGAATTTTGCATGCAAACACAAAGCGGTACAGACTTTTTTCACCTTGGCGCATGAAAACGCCATTTTTTATGAATGCGTAGATTAGTTCACTGCGTGAAGCGCTTAAATTTTAGAAGATTTTTTCTACATCCCAAAATTTATTCCTTCGCATACCATAAATAAAAGTACTTTAAACATAAACACCCATAGACTTTTGTGTGAGTGTTAGTGTGCTGAAATTGTTCATCATTGAGCAATGCGTACTGCTAAAACATTTTCAGGTATGTTCTTTTTCATTTGGATTACATAATCATCACACAAATAAGCGAAATCTGAAGAATATAATTCTAATTAAAAGGTAGAGGAAAGCTACTGTAAATCTGAAAACCGTTCTTCCGAGAGCTTCAATTATCGCACAGCATAGACATCAAACCCAGAAGTTTTCCATTTTTTATGTTGCGTCGGAATCAATATATAAAAGTACGTAAGACAGCGTACTACTGGTGACATACTTACTACGAAAAGCTGCTATACTCCCGATTGAATTATTGTAAAAAGTACTTGAACAGAATAAAATTTTGGGTAATACTAAATACAAATATATGCAATCCTTTAAAAAAATATAATGCCAAATGACTTACATGTTAGTGCATAATATATTTGAAAAAAATTATTTCATATACTTTTTGGGTTTAATTCAATTAAATTTTAACTTTTGTTGTTATATATTTAATTTAGAAAGTAAATTATTAAAATTATTAACTAAATATTATTATTATTAACTAAAATACCTTCAGTTTTTTCATAGACCTCAGCACAAGTTCTTGTTAGAACATGTTGGGTTGAAAAATTCGTTGAATAACATTTAATTTTATTATTCAATTTAAATGCGTCCGACGGAAAAACAGCGATTGTAGTGAACAAGCAATTTTTGGATGCTATTTTCAATAGNACGAAACAAGCAATTTTTGGATGCTATTTTCAATAGTTTTTTTCTCTATCTTCGAAATAGGCCTTCAGAGATTATCTCTTCATTGGCGCATAATTAATTTCCAGCGAGCATTAGCTTGTCTGAGAAGAAGAAAAAGTCGCTGGGTGGCACATACAGAGTACGATGGATACGGAAGTAATTCGAAATCAAGTTCATGCAATTTTCTATCATTTTCATTGATTCGACATACGGTGCATTGACCTGATGAAACTCCACATTCTCTTCCTTCAAATGGAGCAGATTTTAAGCCATTCCGTCCTTCCCCCTCTCAAATAATTTTATGTAATAGTCGCTGTTGATTGGGTTTCCCTATCGATCAATATAACACCAAGTGCATACGAGAATACAGTTTCCATAACCTTGCCATCTGAGTGTTGCATCTTTGCACGCTTTGGATTTCGTTTACCACGTGCAGCCCACTAAGATAATCATCTTTCGATATTGCTGAGAAATGCGTGTGTCATGTTTCATCATTAGTTACATATCGAAGCATAAATTCGGGTTTGTTATGATTGAAAGGCTTCAAACACTTTTCAGAATTCGTTCGTTATTGTTTTTGGGCGATTGTGAGTTCGCGCGGCACCCATTGTGAACAGAGCTTTGACAATCTTAAAAATCCATGCACTTATAAGTCCAACACTTTCATTAGATATCTTTACAGCCTCAGCTCTCTCGATTTGCAAGGCCCAAAGGTTGAAAGTAAGGATTAACTAAAAATCATTGTTAATTCTTGCGCACAAGGGAATGTAACAGATTACTTTAAAAAAATATATATATATACGAATTATAAGAACATCCGCTCATTTAATGTATTTTTTAACTTTATACCTATATATATATTATATATATTTAGTTAAGGTCGTGCAATTTGTCTTATGAATTTTAAACCAGTGTGCAATATTCACAACACTATAAATGATGCATACTAACAGGAATATCTTAAAAAAACTCGTAACTTTGAAAATACTATTTTTTTAATAGCGAGAATTAGTTAGGAATGTTGTAGCTAACCACTTTAGACTCTCAATTGAAGTTTTGTAATTTTTTAAGAATCTGTTAATTAACATTTATTTGCTTTGAACTCGATGTGCACACTATCCATTTTTTCCATTATACTACATTGTTATATACAAATTTCGCCTAAATCTAACTCTGGTTTTGGAGCTTTATTTCTCTCCTGCCATTGCTATGATTGCAAAGTCTTTACAAATAACCATTACTGAATATATTTTCGTAATTTGCATATCCGCTGCTGGCAGTTCCCTACAGCTTAATACACAATATTTGTGTGGCCGTCACTCGGTTCGTCGGTTGGTAAGAAATAACTCTTATCTGGATTTACCAAATGTGGCACACATATTCTATGAAGAATTTTAGATCATAGTTTAAATTTCGTTAAGATCCTATCAATTTTCGGGGAACTTCCGAATTTATGAAAGAAATTTCGTAAAACATGCGATATAAAAACATTTTCCGAAATCGAGTATGATGTTATAAATATCACATGTATCTCCATAAAAACCTATTTCGTCATAAAAGAAGGTTTAATAGCAAAATTGGATTAATGATTAAATATTAATATGATCAATGTGTGTTTCAATAATGGGTACAATAGGATGAAAAGCTGAGACATATGAATTTGGTCAGAAAAAACTATGTTTAGCAAAATTAGTCACAATCCTTAATCAAATGCAACGAAGTATAATTGTTAAGTCCAAATGAATATTATCAATTTGTCTACAAAAACTTTACATGACCCAATATTTCCGAAAATGCAATTTTTTATAATTTTAAATAGATTATTTTTATTTCACGGCAGCATTTCACTGTACTGATTTTTATTCAAATTTTTTTGCTGCAATATAATATGTATCATATCTATGCGTAAGATACCACCAATTCAAAGCATGCTAAATTTCAATATTGGTTCATAACTGATGTTGATGAATGGGCTCAGTATTACCTTACTATTAAGAAAAACTAGTTTTAATTTTGAGCTCTAAATAATCAAGAAAAATGAACAAAAAGCTATTTGAAAGCCCTAAAAGTCCACATTGAAGATATTAAAGGACATTTAAAAAAAATCATGTTGGCATTAAAATATTCATAACATTTTCCAATTTAAAATATTGTGCTTTACATTATTTTAAATTTATTGCACTTATCTCTGATTCCAGGTTGAATCCGTATTCGTGCAGACAGCTTTTCCGCCCTGAAATGTTTTTCAAAAACTTTTTTTTTATCTAAAGTTATAAGGGAGAAATATTGTAAGCAAACTACACATAACAATTAAGTTCATGTGGATTCTGGGGCATAACGGTTTCGGTGGTAATGACGTGGCAAACACTGCAGGAAAAAGTGTATCCAATGCCAGTACACCTACAAATTTCTGAGCATGTCTCGAAATCAACGACAAAATTTGGCCAAAGGGAACTTAGCCGAAAATAAAAAGATTGCTTGGTGCAATATCAGCGGAAATACTGCAATGTCAATTTAAGCAGGAAATGTATAAAACCAAACAAAAATCTTCGCAAACCTATGGATTGCCAAAACCATATTCACACAACAACTGTAGGGACCAGTTAAAGTTAAAAAACTTTTTGGACCCATGCCGTCTCCATAACATTAATAGAAGGGTAATATTTTCATATACGAAATCATCTTCCAACGAATCCCAATGTCTAACAAAATTTATAACTTTTCAAAGATTGTGAGCTATCCAATAAACTTTAATTTCATTTATATATAAATTTTATTATATTTATATATTTTTGCTTCAAATTTCAATATTTAAAATAATATTTGTTCGAAAACCTTTGTTCCCAGCACATCGAGAAAACAAGCAATATTGTTTATTAACACCAATTTTTTTACCAATCAGTCATATATGATTGGGGCTATTATGTGTTTGTGTAAAGTATGTAATAGAAATAATCGTTTATGACTATATCTTCCTTGGCGACATATTCATAAAACCAAATTAAAAGCTGGATTGGGCGATGTCCGTCTGTCTGTTTGTGACATCGATAATTTGAGTAGATTTTGAAATAGATCGATGGTTTCTGTAAAAATTTTTTTAAAAGTAATATCAAATTCGTGAACGGGCAAAATCGGTCCATTAATTCGGGTGCCACCCACACAACGTTTACTCCCAATTAAACGGAAATCATTAAAAAGGCCAAACTTTTCATCGCATTCTATTGAAATTTATTGAAGCATCTGTAAGTCATTACAATAAATTTGTAAGATTATGAAAATGGGTGCAGAGTTTCGGGTACCTCCCATAGAACGATTACTTCCGATTTCATGGAAAGCAATGAAATAGGCAATCGTTTGATTGCAATCTAAATAATTCAATTTTTATGACAGAGTCACAAAGCGATGAAGGACTGATGGATATTATATAATCGGTTTTAACCGACTATTGCATGTATCTTGTTAATAATAATAATAATGAAATTAAAATCATTCGAAACTTACTGAACTTCCTCACAAAATAATAAAATTTACTTCTTTTTTTTTTTTTAATTATTAAAAGAGAATTAAAAAGCAGACTGAATTACTTCGTAACTCCAGGGTTTATTTGGCATACGAAAATTTGATTTCATCCAATCTATGTCTGAACTGCATATACAAATAGTAGCATATGCTTATAAATATCTTTTCTTGATTTCCTTTTTTTCACATCCTGTGGCAGTTGCGCTTCCAAAATAGTAGAACAGCATGCAACCTTCAAATGAAAATGAATCTTTGCATTTTTCAAAAACAAAAGCAAAGCGGAAAATTAACGAAATATGATCATGCAAAACGAAATTGCTTAATTGAATAACATACTAAATTGTTTAATTGAACAATTAAACGGCAAAACAATAGACGGCACACAATAGGAATTTGCCAAGAAATTCGTGAAAAAGTGAAAACAGTGAACAAAAGAAAACTTGCATTTAACTTACATGCGTGCATTCAAGTATTGATATGTTGCATGCAACAAAACAAAACAAAAAAAAATTGAAATAAGCCAACAAATAATACCATACAAATAAAAGAAAACTCGCCAACAAACAACACAAGCAGTGAAGCAAAAATATTGGTAAAGTATCACATGTCGGCCATGCCAAAAGTTTAGGTTGAACCATAGCATTCGTTTATTCAGTGCCACAACACAATGATACAAGCACAGCATATTTTTATTAATTCTAATGAAAGCAGTAAATTGTTTGTCTAAATTATGTATAACCATTCAAATAAGCTACAACAAATACAATGCGCAATAGCAAAAACACAACGCGAAGTAAAAAGAGGTCAACGAAGCGTATTTATTGAATTATTATTTTGTTGAGTGGCCAGCCTAATTGTTGCGAGTTCAAAGTGGTCAATGTCAGCACGCTGAACACATACTCGGACACACACAGCGAGACATGTGTGTCGACACTTGCACGAACGGCAATATTTTGCTCACATTTTCGAGTGGACATCAATTTAATTGTTAATTGATGTGTTATTAATTGTGCTTATCAATAGATGAAAGTAAAGTGGCTTGCATGCTCTTCCCCAACTAATTTGTGTTGGGTAGGCGTTGCTCAAATGGGAATTCATTAGCTCTGCTCAGTTCAGGTGTAAGCAGCAAAATATATATGTTGCTGTTCCATATGCTAATTTAATTCTTTTTATTTACTATTTGTTTTTTTTTCCAGCTTAATTGGAAACACCGTAATGGGGGAAAAAGCTAACAAATTAAATCTTTATGCTGAAAATTCATTTGAAGCTTAACCAATTGAGCACTGAAATTGCTCTAGTTGAGATATGCTCTTAATATTGTTAATACTACCGAGAAGAAATTACTGCTTTAAATATCAAATACTATAATATTAAGCGTACTAATTTTTTGTGAAATCCGCTAACATTATACTCTGCAGCTTTATATAAGCTGTATTGCATTCTAAGAACATAAGCAGGACTAAGCGTCAACACCCACTTCATTTTAATCTTGTGTTTTACACAAAAAGTAAAAAAAAATTGAAGAATATGTCGCGATACTAAATAATCTAAAATTTTTCAAATTTCACTATATTGTGTATCAGAGATACAGTCAGCTAAAGCCGACAGTGAGATTCACGTCGTTCTCAAAATATATAGAATACTTTTTTTGTTCAAATTTGCTAAGACCCCTTTTTCTTTTCGCACCCCATAGTTGTTTTGTGACTTTCCATTTCTCTTCCAGTCCATATATTCTTCATAACTGACACAATTCACTAAAACCTCTATAAGGGCCACATGGAGCTTCCTCGGATTTGTATGCAATCACGGAACACTCTTAGGTGCTACGAATATCGACCAAATAACGAAATTCCATTGCAAAATATCAATATTACGGCTCCAGTAGAGTAAAGGCGCCTTTTTTGATTAAGAGGTGTACTGGAGATATTCGAAATATTCGTCGGATCTTAATGAAATTCAAATTTCGATCTAACAATTTTATCTAGAATGTGTTTGCCGAATTTTGTAAGTTTAGCTCAATTACTTATTTAATTTGCGCTCAACAGTAAATACGTAAAGGCTTTGTCATATAATGCCACATAACGAATAAATGTGTTGGACAAGCAAATTAAATAGTTCTAGCAGTGGTCATCAAAAATAACATTTTCTTTACATTTTCTAACATTTTATTTTATTTTTTTTGTTGTGTGTTATGTATTTCTCGGAACGGAACATATAATCGGGATTCATTTTTTGCATACATTCGATATTTTCCAAACCCATTTCACCACAACATTTTGTTTCGTTGCTGTGTAGCATTTGGCCGGCCAAATTAAATACAAAAGCAATATTCTGACAAAAACAGTCACTAGTTCAGGAGGCAAGGTCAAAGAAATCAGAGAAAAGGATTCATTTTAAATTGTATATTTTGTGCCGGAAGCTAATAAGAATTTATTCATAATGTTATGTAATAGTAAAAGAAAACATAAAACCTTAAGAATATAGATTATTTTAGAAACCGAAGATTGTGACAAAATTTAAGAGTATACAAAATTTTAGTCTATATTTAAAAAATATTGTTGGACTTCATTAATTGTATATATTTCTAAGTATGTCGCGTAACGTTATACAATGATCGTGAGGCATATGAAAAATTTAATGCATCACTGTCCAGGTGTACGCCAACCGGGCCTAACTAACGATATACATTGCTCTCATTAATAGAATACGCGAGCAATTTAAATCGTCTGGGTAAAATAACACCCAACTTATTTATTCCTGAAATGTATGCGACTTAAATTCATGAAAATACAAAAATTCAAGAAAATATAAAAAAGCAAATAAATAAATATTTTTAACTAATTCGAGTGCCAATTTTCAATCTTTAGACCTTTTAATAATTTAATGATCACATTAAGACTGCATTGTGTGCGCATGTCTTAATCCTTTTAAAGAAATTCAAGCGCAATGTGCAGCACATTTCATTATGCTGCGCTGACAATTTGACACTTTTATTGTTACCAGCTTGGAGTACATTTAAATTGTAGCAAATTTTGTGTTAGTTTTATTCTTGGAACACTTATTTACAAGAACATTACAATGAACTGCCATGCATTGTGTTTTTTCATAAAAATTTTTTTTTTGTATAACACGCTTCGCCTTTACTTTGCGCTTTGTATTTTAACCCTTCTGATGTGGTTTCAACTAAACTGAATTGTGGAATCTCTTAAAAAAAAAAAATAAGTAAATAAATAAAACGTACATTTGTCAACATAAGGATTTGCTCAGTAATGCAAAAAAACTTGTCAACGCTTATCATTTGCAAAAAATCGCAATCTGTTCAACATCCATAACCAACAACAACAACGAGCAGCAAAAAATGGCAATGAAAACATGACCATTGTCTGATTTTACAAGGAAATACCTCAACATTGGTGCCTATATTCCAACAACACAAAATGCACACACAGCCACAGTGAAGAAACTACATATGTTAAAACGTGACAAACGAAACAGAAACAACAATTGTAAAGCTACAAGCGCAAAATAAAATAAAATTGTTAAAAATGCAGAAGTTGGCAAATGCCAAGCAATAATCAAGCAATAAAAAGAAATTTCTACGAATAGCTTGTAAGAAATGGGTGATCTCTATTGTGACAAATGTTAAGCGCTAAAGGTAACGCTTGTCTTTCATGCCATGCAAAGTAAATAAAACACCTTTTCCTTAAGTGGCACG
Source organism: Cirrula hians (assembly GCA_001015075.1). NCBI lineage: Eukaryota > Metazoa > Arthropoda > Insecta > Diptera > Ephydridae > Cirrula > Cirrula hians. The sequence continues at coordinate 30,499 of JXOS01000521.1, forward strand.
AAGAATGCCATGCGTAATTGGTATCAACTGGAATGAACATTTGCTTCGGCCGCGCAGCAATTCTATTCAAATGTTTTTTTCTTTTCTCAGCTTGTTGTGGCATTATGTTGCAAATCAGATTACATTTGTGCAGCTAAATGCCAATTAAAGGCTGAAAAGCAAAATTCAATTAGTTGGAAATCCAATACCCAGTGCTCTAGTTTTACTTGATCTTGTCACAAACAAACCGATCGTCGAGCCTGTATTTTGCACGCAATAAATTTTGAAGCACATTTCCGCTTGTGCAGTGAGTGGTGTTTGTAGCCATTGCAAGTAGGTGTTCTATTTGTGCAAACATTCATTCAAAATTACGTGAAAGAGTAGAAAGCAAACCCACATGGATTTTTGATTAAATTGTTATCACGAAAGTTGTTTATAACGTTTCTGCTTTAGCAATGTAAAGCCCAAACTTTGGTTTAAAATTATTTTATTTGGAATAGACCAAATGATGGACGTTCACTGCGTAACTCAAAGAATGATTTAAACAGTTGAACTTAAAGACGACGCAAGAAATTCGAGTTAAATAAAAGAATCGAATGTGCCCTGTTCAGTGCGGTATAAACGTTTTAAAGCCATTTCTATTAAGGTAATTTTGGCTCCATATTTCTTGTTGTCCACTAATAGCAGCAAGGCTTCAACGCCCACAATTAAGTAATCAAAGATCCAAGCACATTACTTAAATTTTAACCATAACAAAAATGTTTTGACTAATTGATCCTAAACGACTATTAAATACCAACCAAATCAGATAGAACAGCGTCACAACTGTGTTTCTGGAGTTTCCAGCATATGTTATACAAATCGTGGTTTCTAAATCTTTTGACAAACCCAAAATATTTTTATGTGTAATAAATGATTTAGTTCACATGGTCGTACTTATAATCATACATTATCATTGAACCAATTTCATATACATATGCGTACAACGCACACAGTTGATCACTGAAATAAAATTATATTAATGTTGATTTTAAGTATTTCTACATTAAATTATAGTGAGAAACCGGAGTAAACAATACAATTTAATACAATTGAAATACACTTAACAATGCAAGAAAATAATACATAAAAAAGCACTTTTAAAGTTTAGGGTAATAATTCGAACTAAATATTAAACATAATATTAAAGGCAAATTTAACTTAACTCAAACCTTTTTATATGGTATTCATTAACATTTAAATATCTTCACCATCTTCTGTGGTATTTTCGAGTATTTGCTTATATAATTTTTTTTTTTATTTATGTACCACTGCACAATACAGCCTCTTTTGTGCAAAGCAAAAGTGACATATTTTCAGACGCAGTCTCTAAATGAATGCCAGATTTTCTATATTCATGTGTCTTATGTCTTTTTTTATTGCAGACCAGCAACGTGCCGCTCAGGAATACGCTAACAGCATAAATAATAACAACAATAACAACAACAGCGAGGAGCACACACCAACGAAAACGAACAGCAGCACTAGCACACACATAGGAGCCGGGAATAGCATAGCAAATAGTAATTGTCCAAATAGTAGCGCAAACAACGCCAATAACAACCAAGGAACAGCGAACACATCGCCGATAACACGTCCCACGCTGTCACCAGCCGAACAGGCTGCTGCAGCGTTAGCACATCATGCGGCCGCAGCAGCGGCGGCACATCATGCGCAGCACACTCACGCTCAGCTGCATCATGGCCACCATCCGCATCATGCGCATCACCCAACGCATCCACATGCACATCACCATCCACATGCGGCGGTACCACATGAGGCATTCTTGAATGGCGCCGCAGCAGCAGCCGCTGCCGCTGCGAATGCAAATGGCCTGCTGCACGCGCATAGCGGTGATGCGGCTAGCCTAATCGGTGGCCCCGGTGGCAGCAGTAAAAAGAAAAACAAACGCCGCCATGGACGCACAATATTCACTAGCAACCAACTGGAGGAGTTGGAGAAAGCATTTAAGGAAGCACACTACCCAGACGTAAGTGCACGCGAATTGCTGTCCATGAAAACGGGCTTGGCCGAAGATCGCATACAGGTAGGTGCACAGCCAAAAGTTTTTCTTATTTCATTTTTTCTTGCACTAATTATGAGCTGCATTGCTTGTTTAGTACTTTTGTGAATTATATTTTTAGGAGGTTGCATTGCATTGCCGCACTGTTGTTCAAATAATTTGCACATGAAACGCCATTTCTTTTTGCAAATTAACACGTAACAAGCGGCTACGAAAAATGCATTTCTGTAAGCTGTTATGCTCGAGTGTCCTCGAAGTTTTTCAAAATGTACCAGATTGACTGAGAAGCGTGTGCGGCAACAGTTGCCAGCTTAATTAATTTCAAATACACTCGCACAAAAACGAAACAAAAACAAGCATGTTGTCTGGCAAGTGACTTCAATAAACCAGCGCTGAAGTATCACAAATTATAACTCACTTACACACTTCAGCGTTGTAAGCATGTATATATGTATTTATATATATATATATATATGTGTGTGTGTATGTGTTGGTGTGTGTGTTGGTGTGTGTGTTGGTGTGTGTGTGTGTGTGTGTGTGTGTGTGCATGCGAGTGCTTCAATGCAATTGTCATGACAAGTGCGAATTTGAGTATCAATTTCTAATAACTTAATGACACACAGGCACACACATGCTTTTGTGTTAATAGCAATTCGCGAAGAGCTATAGGAGTGTGTGCGCCACGCACACGTTACATCTTGGCAACGTGCAAGGCTTCATCAGCGCTAACGTATGAATCTACTGCTGTCAAATCATTTGCTCAAAACAAATGCACTAATGCAATTAAATTTATTAAAATTTTATTTTATTTTTTTTATTTTAATTTAATTTTTTTTATTTTCGCCTACCTTTGTGCTGTATTTCATTTGCTGCATGCAAATGACAAACAAGGACGTCGGTAGCGTCGATAGCTAGCAAGCAAATAATTAAATTACATTTTTTGCTCATACCAATTCCATGCTCATTGCACTTGCCGCGCACATACAAAAATAAAATTAAATAAAAATAAGCGTACACACACACTACATGCCTACAAACGAACGCGCACACAGCCATTAGCCACTCGATGCAAATTAAATAGCATGGCGTCTATTTCGAGATTTCATTACATCACGCCAAACAAAGCCAAAAGCAATTTGAATAACAAAAAACGACTGAAAAAATGTATACTATCAAGTGAATTTAAAAAAAATTGGAAATAAAGCAACGCCTATCGAAATGCGCCCTATTGCGTGCAGTCGCAGGCCGGCCATGTAATTAATGCATTTAATAAACTCAATTGGCAATGAAATATGACAGACTCACCGCGCAATGAAAATGTTAAAAAATAATGCAATGCAACGCACTTCAGGCGCGCCGCGGCAATGCAAATCTTTCAGCTGAAAAACACTTATATCGGTAAAAGCTTAACAATTAGGGGGAGTTTTTGCAACGAAATTCATATTTTCAAAAGGTCCCAATAAAACGCGTTATGTAGCAAGACAGCCATTCAACCGCTCGTCGGCCAACTAACAACATTTAATGCCGCGTCATTTTTTCCCACTTTTGCTTCATGCCAGCAACCAAGCCAATACAGCTCTGTCCATACTAGTGCGCTGCACAGTCAGCCACAGCGGATAGCAACAACAATGGACACTTTTTACTTATCAATTTATTTTTATTTTAATTTTTGTGTTTGTGTTGTTTTTGCTTGTGTGCTTTACGCTCATTTAAATGAGACCAATACTACAGCAACAACAATGGCTAAACAAACATGGCTGTCTGCACTTTTCCTTATACTTGCGTTAACTTCAGCATTACAGCAACAACAAATCCAATATAAGCATTTTATTTCGCACGAATAAATGGCACACTTTGACTTTCATTTGTACGAAAGCGTTTTGTTCGGCGTTGTTGTTGGCACGCCATAGTATGCACAGCATTTTCTTCGAATAACTTGTTTTTTGCGTGCACGAAAGAGATGCAAACAACGCCATATGTTTTTGGCAGCGCTACACACACACACACACACACACACACAAAACACACGCAGGTACAGCAGTTTCTTATAATTGTTTGCAACACATTTTTGCTGCATTTACAATTTTGCAGCAAATAACTCTTCAGGCAGCAAAATTTTCTGAAAAGGAATTAATTTGTTGTTGTCAGCGTCTGACAATTGTCTGCCCTAAACGCTTCAATGGCTAATACAAATTTTACTTCTACATATTTTTGTTGCAAGACAATAAATTAGCACAAACCTGCAAAAGCGACAATTAATAAAGAGCAAACATGGTAAACAAAGCCATTTCAAAGAGCCAAACAATTACGCTTGGCACTTGATTATAATGCATAACAGCTGGAAGAATGCAAACACCTCAGCGCGCTAATATGCGTCCTCAAATTTGTTATATGTAGAAAACAAAAAATTATATACATACTAATAATGGCATTTAAAAACAAATTTATGAATTATTTTTAATATGCTAGTAAATTGTAGTAACAGAAAAAAATTATTATTATTTATCAGCCATTTTTTTTAAATTCATATTTATTTCGTTTCTGCTAAAATATTTTATATCAAATAAGAACATTACATATACTTATTTTTTTATTTTTATTGAATAGCATTAATATTTAATTAAGACCTTTTTGTACCCATTAGTCATAAACTTTAGGTAAAATGAATTTGTGCAAAGTATGTAATGTATAGTAATAATCATTTCCAATTATATTTTCCATGGATANTCCAATTATATTTTTCCATGGATATATTTTCAACAAACCAAAA